>JAUEKT010321756.1:0-10600 GCA_031762655.1 Doris verrucosa | reverse complement strand
CCCCCCCCCCCCCCCCCCCCCCCCCCCCCCCCCCCCCCCCCCCCCACCAAGCAGATGGAGAGAAAAAGGAAAAAGAAGAGAAAGAGAGAGTGAGAGATACAGAAGGAGAGGAGAACCACATGAGGAGACATCCACCAACAAAAGAGTGATTTTAATAGCGATGGAGGAAGAGGAGGGAAAAGAGAAGGAGGAAGGGACGGAAAGGAGAGAAACAGGAAAAAAAAAGGGTGGGGAGACGGGATAGAATAGAAGAGAAGAATTACAACAATCTCAATAATCCTGTTTCCACATTGACACAACAAACAGCCCCCATACCCTTAGTCCAAGCTTCCAAGTCAACAGCCAGACACCACAAAGAGCCAAATATTAGCTGCATTCTCATTAGTAGACGCAAGGCATTTGCACATACAGCAATGATACACAGCCTTTAATGTTGTCAAAGTAAACACAAACAAAGCCGCCAAAACCCACTCTCATAGACATCGGACTCACGCCCTCAATAAAGGGACGATTCGGGAAAAGGTGTAAAATACAGAGAGAAAGAGTAAAGTTCCTTATAGGCCTTGACTGACCCAAAGAGCCAGAGCGTATCTCGGTTTCTGTAGCGTTAAGCGAAACAGATGATACAAGGTCATTAACTGGACAGGACGCTAGTCTATCGCAGGTTTTACTCCCCAGCCCTTGCTGGTAATCGTTTACACCTGAATTAAGTGAAACAATTGGAGCAAGTTTTCTTGAAAAAATGCACGATGGTTGCAGATGGGCTTCGAACCCCCGCACCTCTCGGTCAGCAGTCCGAAACCCCAACCAATGTGCCTCCACATCCACGCATTATGTCCACACACATAACTATTATTAGATCTAGGCCTTGTCAACTGCGCCCACTCCAGACATCAGTAAATGCTCGTTCATTTAAACAGAGAAGACAAGGCAAATAATGTAAAACGTCGAGAAAGATGATCAAGGTTGTCGATTTAGACCTGAAACTTTAAAACCAATTGATTGTTTTGCTTCCCACACCGATGCACCGTGAAGGGGGGGGGGGGGGGGCTCCCCATGCCATTAAGAAGTTAATACAAAGAAACAGTCTAAAGCATCAATATCAAAGGCATCCCAAAAAGGCAAATGTAAAGAAGCTATTGCGATAATTCACTTAGAATAAAGGTATACACACAAAAAACAAAAAAAAACAAAAACAAAGGTTGTTTGTTTACTTGAAATTACCTCCATAAATCATTATCAATCATCATAATATATGGGTGAATGTAGAGGAAAGAGTAAAATGATCATAAAAGTGGAAAAGAATGCTGGAGAGGAGAAAGGAAAAGAAGCAGACATAATATGAAAGTGTGTTGGTTTGGTTTGGTAGTTTCTTTAAGCGTATTGTTGGTCCAAAAGAAGACGTTCCGTTCAGACGTCCCGAAGAAGTCTTTAATAGGCACACGCCACTCATCAACGCAGGCAGGCGAGACTATAAAAAAATATAAAGGGGAACAAGAGAGGTGTTATGAAACCCATTTCCACTTGCACAGCTCATGAAACGGTCCACATTTTGTATGCAGCACGCCAAAACAACTAGCAGGGGTCTAGAAATTAGGGGCTATTAAAATGGCGAAAATGACAGATGTTTAATACTCATCCTAGCAAAGTAAAATAGTAGTAAGGAAGGACTATCGCATTTATTGGCGAAAAGAGATACAAATAAATGGAAGCCAAATCTGAAAGACGGGCAAATGTAAGAGAAATGTAAATGTTCAAAGAGGTGCCAAAAAGCTAGAGGCGAGAGAGAAAAATACCTAATATTGAAAAAGAAGAAGTAACTGACAAATATTTTGACTGCATCAAGAGAGAGAAGAAACACAGGAACAGCGATAGAGACAGGCACTAGTCAGACCTGCCACTATGGTTTAAGTAAAAACCAGGATACCCAGTCAAAAAAAAATCAGTATTTGAAGGAAAAAACCAGGATCAACTAACACAATGAAGAATATAATTTATTAAAAAACAGTATTTTTACAATAAATGTGAAAAACAACAGGATATCTGCTTCATAGGCCTAATAAAAAAACCAGGATATCCTGGTTAAATCAGGATCAGTGGCAGGTCTGCACTAGTACCAAGAGGGCTATATATGGAGGGAAAGGAGACAGAGAATTGGAGAAAAAAAGACAAGAAGAAAGACGCTAGAGAGAGGCAAATCAGAAAAAAGAAGGATAAAGAAGCATAAATTTATATGAGAGAGAGGGGGAGAGAGAATGAGATACAATGAATATAATGGTGGAAAACTAGATATAAACTGGAATGAAAAAGAAATAAAACATGAAGAAGATTCTATCCAAGGAATATATCGAAAAGAAGGACACTAAGAAGTTCTTGTAAAGAACCGTTGTCCAAAGGAACCAAAAAGGGACAAACCTTGAGAAGTTATTGAAAGAGATCCTCTAATATTTTGTGTGGAAAACAGAAGAAAAAACCCCAAAAGAACAAAGAAGTATGGAAGTGCAGGGTTATTGTAGCGCACACGCTGGGAGCGGAGTAGTAGTGGTAGTAGTATGGTACAACAACAGCTGCCACCTCTGGCCTGTGCTAGGTACATACACTGTTTAGCACTCAGCACGTCCAAAGTCACACACATTGGCCTGGACAAGACTCGCCTCTTTGAAACTCACTCCTGGCTACTAACTACTTTTGTTGTTGGAAATTGTTGTTGGAACCAAGTACCCACCTCTTAGAATAATTACCTATAAAATAATTTTATAATAATGGTAATAAATGCTTCTACACCGCTTAAATGCTCTATGCATTTTCCATGCTTTTTTTAAAATATAGATACGTATATAGATGTAAATATTCGTAAAAGAGACAGATATCCTGATTTTACATTAAAATTTCCAAAACCCAGATGCGCCATCAATCAAGCATCTGTGATTGTTGCCATATTTTAGCCCACTAAATTCAATCCATAAAAATCGGACGGTCTGGAAATTCCAATATTATAAATAATAGAACCCAAACTCTCTTCCCAAGACCGCGCCACTTCTGACCTGTTTTACTAGCCCTCTTTAAACATCCGCAGTATTCCAACGCTACAAGTCTAACAACTGCATCTCACAGAGTTGAACACATCCAATTCCTTATTGAGAACATCCCACCCCTCTAGCCTACACCCTAGTAGTGTTCATTAGTCACAGAAACGACCCCCGCATCTAGTGTTCAAACACCAGAGCCCGTCAAGCGGACTTGGCGGTATCTATGCCACAAACAATCCCTGCCCAGGCCTGCGCTCAAACAAGCAAACCAAACAAACGGCCAAAAAAAAAAAACAACAACAGCTGGGACCAGGCAAAGCCCAGGATGCATGTCATGGCATGGCATGTCAGTTTTACCCGAAAGAACGTTTGGCGTTTGACGTCCTCTGCGTCGTGTTCGCTGGCACCCAAACGCTTGTCTGGGTTCCGGCGCATTAGCTGGAGAGATGGAGATGATAAGAGAGTGTGGGGGGCGTGGGGACAGACGAAAGAGGAGAAATGGAGGCATTAGGGACATGAGTGGTGTATCCAAAACATTTTGTTCGTAAAGATAAATAAACGGGTTAGTAGATTTACCCTGAAAAAGGCTTGCTTCTTCACATCCTCCGCGTCTCGCTCGCTAGAGCCCAGGCGCCGGTCAGGGTTGCGACGTAACAGCTTTGAAGGTGGGAAAGATGATTGGGTTAGTACAAGACATTGCAAATGCGATTAATTTTTTTTTATCCTTAGTGTTAAATTTTAAAGAATAGTGCAAATAGTTTCAGTATCTACAAGGAAAAGACAGAAGATGAAGATGCTTCTATAGTCCATATTTCTGCACAAGTGCAAGCTCATAGACTACTACTCATCCTTTATCTGCCAGCAGGCCTATTTCATTATAAAGTCCTGCTCGATTTTACAGGAGAGCAGCCAAAAGGCAATTTGTTTTACACTAGTTAAACAATCTGACAAGATCTTTCGCTGCCTATAACTAGATAATCATCTACGCCTGAGTGAGGTGAAGCCATTGTAGTATTTTCTCGCCCAAGAAAATTGCACAGTGGTCGAAGTACAATAAGAACTCGGTACCTCACGGTCAGCAATCTGCCGCTCTTACCGCTAAGCCATCAGAGCACAAACAACGGGATAGGCATTTTAAGATATTTTGTTGACCTCCTTCCATCTTAGAAGACGATGGCTGCACCTGAGAGAGTCACTATGCATTGCTGCATTTCCTGGAGATATACTATGCACATAAACTATAGGTAAACCCTGACAGACACATAAATAGTGCATTGCCCCACAGATGACTTGGAGCTGTTCACATGAAGCTAAATCCAGGGCTTGCTGACCAGCTTTTCTTTTTTCACCCAGTGTTTTCTGTTGTTGGGACGTTTCAATCCCAAAGCAAGCCTCCGCCGTACTCCACAGCACTGTGGTAAATTCTTGCCATTCAAAACTTTCTCCTCTGTAACTTATCGAGATAATTTGGAGACTTCAGTTCTAAGGGAGTTGTTTGGGTCATTCAGTAAGCCTGGAATCATTCTACTAGGTGGTTGGAACACGGGATTATTCTGATTGAAAATGAGGAGCATAAAATCCAAACTTCGACAAAGTTGAATTAATTCTCAAAGTCCATAGCTACCGGTTATGCAGCTCTGCTCCCAAATCAAAGTGAAAAATCAGTATTCGAGAGGAGGAAATCGGTATCCTTGAATTAAAATTCAATAAAATTTTACACAAACGTCCTAAGACACAAGGTATTCAATCTTTGTTCAAGTCTTTCATATAAGGGAAACAAAAACAAAAAAATCTAAATGATAGAATGATACTTTCGTGTATGCAGCTTTTAGAAAAAAAGACGGTCACTGTAAAATGGATAAAAAATAAATGTGCATATATTTACCCTCCTCATGATGGCGATGGATTCGGTTGAAAGAAAGCGTGGGTAGCGGACCTCCTCATTGACTATGCTATCAAAGACCTCTTCCTCATCGTCGCCTGGGAATGGTGACTAGATGGACAAAGACAACGGAAAAAAAACTGTGTTACTTTTAGTCAACCTTCTCACTCCATCTGTTTGCATGTCTGATTTGTCTGTGGAATAATCCTGTCCGGCGTCATTTACTGACTGTCCATCTCACAACTTTATTTCATTTACTCCTCCTTTTTACATGTTCTCCCCCTGCCTTCCCATTGAACATTGGCATTGTCACCCTATCTCCATTTCAATAGCATGTGATACAACAGATCTGCCCAGTTTAATATTCCGAGAACGTGTAATCAAATTGTAATTGGTGGTGTATATCAACGATGACCAATATCATTCAGAGTATTGCTATGTTTCATCGGATGTAGCATGAGACATTTTTAATAAGAATGGCCAAATCAGAGATTCCTACCTTGACTGACTACTTTGAGGAATTGCAAACATAAAAATGAGGAATTTTGGCATCAAAATGAGGAATCAACTCATCAGATAGAGAACTCAGTTGTTTACTTTTCCCACATAAGGGTTGTTGCAACGATAGTTGATTTACTTAAATTTGAATGCCTTATCATTTCCAAATACACTCAAAACTGCATTTAAAAGGAAATCATGATGCACAGAAAGATGCGCATAAGGCCGACTTAATACCCATGATCCCCGCTATTTGCTCGTAAAGTAGACTTGTCCTTTCATTTCCAGCGGCTGAGAAAGGAGGAATTTTAAATGCAGAATGCAGAATTGCAGAAGGAATGGCTGTTTAGTGTAATGATGCCCCAAAATACGGAATGGTAGGCAACTCTCCCGAATGACCCACCACCACACATCACTCTCGTAAAACAAAAATGCTCAGCTATATTGCAGCAGCAGTAAATCAACTTCCTGCCAGCTAGCATGTTTTTTTCTTGTTCTTGTTCTTGTTCTCCTTCTCCTCCTCCTCCTCCTCCGTCTTTGAAGATAATCGTGGTCTTGTACAGAATTGATTTAAAATATTCCAACTTTGTTGAAACTTTTACTGTGCCATACACGAAAGATCTGGTCCGCCTTACCTCCCCCACGAGCATCTCGTAGATGAGCACGCCCAGCCCCCACCAGTCGACGGCCCGCGAGTAGGAGGTCTCGGTGAGGACCTCGGGGGCGAGGAACTCTGGCGTGCCGCAGAAGGTGCTGGTGCGGTCCTGGTAGCCCATGCCCTCCTTGCACAGGCCAAAGTCGGCCATCTTCAGGTAGCCCTCAGAGTCGAGCAACAGGTTGTCCAGCTTGAGGTCCCTGTGAGGGGGTGGGGTGTGGTGGGAATGCCCAGGGCGAAAGGGGGAAATTGGTTGATTTGACGTTTGAAGACTCACTTCTGTTCTCAAATCGTCGTTGGTAACACATAATAGGATAAGTGACATTAAATACAGAAACACACTAGAGTATGCGTTATCAAGGACGATATGCGAATTGCAAAATAATAAATAAAATTACGCAGTAGATGACATTAATAATGATAAAAGTGTAAGCAAACTGAGGCATGATTTTCAGAATTTTTTTCAACAATGATTACTAAACCCAGCTTTAAGGAGATTCTAGGAGATTCTAGATTCGAGGAGTTTTCAGGAGATTCGTAGAGTTTGGAGGAGATTCGATGAGTTCACAGGGGATTCGAGGAGTTTTCAGGAGATTAGAGGAGACTCGAAGAGTTTTGAGGAGTTTCAAGGAGTTTCTAGGAGATTCGATGAGTTTCGAGGAGATTCAATGAGTTTTGACGAGATTTGAGGCGTTTTGAGAGGTTTCGAGTATTTTTGAGGAGATTCGACGCATTTTGAGGAGATTCGAGGGGTGTTGAGGAGATTCGAGGAGTTTTGAGGACTTTCGAGGAATTTCGAGGAGATTCGAGGAGATTCGAGGATTTTCGAGGACAATCAAGGAGTGTCAAGGTGATCCCAAGAGTTCCAAAAAGTTTCGAGGAGATTCGAGGAGTTTCAATGACTTTTGAGGAGATTCAATGAGTTACAAGGAGATTCAATGAGTTTTGAGGAGATTCGAGGCATTCTGAGGGGTTTCGAGGAGTTTCGAGGAGTTTCGAGGAGTTGAGGAGTTTCGAGGAGATTCGAGTAGGCTCAAGGAGGTTCGAGGAGATTCGAGGAGTTTCGAGGAGTTACCAGAAATGTCGAGGCGTTTCGAGGAGTTTCGAGGAGATTCAAGGAGTTTCGAGGTGATCCCAGGAGTTCCAAGACGTTTCCAGGAGATTCGATGAGTTTCGAGGAGATTCAATGAGTATTGAGGAGATTTTACGCAATTTGAGGAGTTTCAAAGAGCTTGGAGGAGATTAAAGGAGATTAAAGGAGTTTCGAGGACATTCGAGAAGTTTCGAAGAGATTCGAGAAGTTTCAAGGAGATTTGAGATGTTCCGAGGAGATTCGAGGAGTTTCAAGGGGATTTGAGGAGTTTCCAGGAGATTAGAGGAGACTCGAAGAGTTTTGAGGAGTTTCAAGGAGTTTCAAGGACTTTCGAGGACATTCGAGAAGTTCGAGGAGATTCGAGATGTTTCGAGGAGATTCGAGATGTTTCGAGGAGATTTGAGGAGATTCGAAGAGTTTCGGGGAGATTCGAGGAATTTTGAGGAGTTTCGAGGAGAATCAAGGAGTTTCGAGGTGATCCCAGGAGTTCCAAGAAGTTTCTAGAAGCTTCGAGGAGATTCAAGGAGTCTCAAGAACTTTCTAGGAGATTCAATGAGCTTTGAGGAGATTCGAGGCATTTTGAGGAGATTCGAGGAGATTCAAGGAGATTCGAGGAGATTCAAGAAGATTTGGGGAGATTTGTGAAGTTTTGAGGAGATTCGAGGAGTTGTGAGGAGATTCGATGAGATTCGAGGAGATTCAATGAGTTTTGAGGCATTTTGAGGAGTTCAGAGGAGATTCGAGAAGATTCAAGGAGTTTTGAGGAGATTCGAGGAGATTTGATGAGTTTCGAGGTGATCCCAGGAGTTCTAAGAAGTTTCGAGAAGATTCAAGGCGTTTCAAGGACTTTCGAGGAGATTCGATGAGGTTCAAGGAGATTCAATGAGCTTTGAGGAGATTCGAGGCATTTTGAGGAGTTTTGAGGAGATTCAAGGAGTTTTGACGAGATTCGAGGAGATTCGAGGAGTTTCGAGGAGATTCAAGGAGTTTTGAGGAGAATTAAGGAGTTTCGAGGTGATCCCAGGAGTTCCAAGAAGTTTGGAGGAGTTTACAAGGAAATCTAAGGAGGTTCGAGGACATTCAAGGCATTTTGAGATCTTAGGCAGGTTTCAGGAGATTCAAGGCGTTTTGAGTAAATTGAAGGAGTTTTGAGGAAATTCAAGGAGGTTTGAGTAAATCCAAGGAGTTTTGGGGAAATTCAAGATATGAGGAGAAAAAGTTTTAAGATTTGAGATCTTTTGAAGAGATTTAATAGGTTTTGAGGATATTCATGGAGATCAAGGACTTTCAAGAGTCTGCCCTACCTGTAGACAATCTTGTTGTCGTGGAGATATTGCAAGCCCAGCACCACGCAGCCTGCATAGAAGACAGTGCGCGTCTCTGAGAAGACGTCGTTGTGGATATGCATCATGAGATCCCCTCCGCAGGCATACTCCATCACAAAGCATACATGCTCCTGGGTGGCACAAATACACAGAGACGTACATGTAAAGCATTATAGATAACATAAGAACATGCCTTATTCAATAGCTACATTAACCGATTACTGTTAAAGTGGACTTTGTCTTTTTACTTTCAATTGCTTAGATAACCATTTGCCGTCACCTCAAGGTGCATTGAGAGGGAAAAAAAGAAGATAAAAGAAAAACTCATAGAAGGAAGGGAAAGGAACATATCGGCAACACCCGCTAACTATCCCACAAAGAAATAAGTACATCAATGGTATACCAATGACATAAAAACTAATAAACAGAGAAGGGCACAAGTCCCAGAAAGAAATCCTGAGGGTTCCGAGTGCTTACAAATAAATTACTCCACAATGTATATTTTATAATGGTTTATTCGTTCTGTTTGTTATTTTTCTGAGATTTCTTTCATAATTTTATCCTGAGAAAGGGAAAAAAAATCCTGAATTCAGGAAAAATCCTGAGAATGCCCATCTCTGAATAAATGACAATCATTGACTACTATGACTTTCCTTTCCTTGATTCGTCACACAAAGAGAACCATCAAGAAATGATAAAAGAAGCACAAGAACTAGACATTTTAATTCATCACACAAAGTCAATAAAAAAAAATTCATAAAAAGATTACATGCCTTTTGCAAAAAGCACAAAATCTAGACAATTTGATTCGTCATGCAATGTGCACCAAAAGAATTGATAAAACGTTACCACTTTTGCAAAAAGCACAAAGCTAGAAACTTTTGGTTACGAGGCCACAAAACGACCTCTAACTGTAGCTTATGAAAGGACGTTAAAAAACGCATCAACTCACGGAAGTTTGAAAGCAAGCAAACAAGTTGACCAGGAACGGGTGCCGCATGGTGTTGATCACCTCAAAGATACGCTTCTCCGACATCAAGCTCTCCACCTCGTCCCTGGCAATGATGTCGCCTTTCTTCAATGCCTTGATGGCGTAATACTCTCCACTCTTCTTGTACTGAGTCAATAAAACCTGGCAAGAGACAAAGAGCGTATACGTGTTGCATTTTCTGATCACGTTCTAAAGTGTTCATTTACCCAATTTGCAAGCTCTATTTTCCAACTTAGCATTAAACCGACTATCTCAAAACCTATAAAGAGTAAATTTCTTTTTCTCTTCTCCCCCAATCCTAACCCATCCCCAAAGATTAAAATGAGTTCGCTAACTTTGGCATATTCTTAAATTGACAATGTGAACCACAACACAATGGCCTACCTTGCCGAAATGACCCCGACCCAACACACTGATTGGTCGGAACTGATCCATTTTCATCTTTTGGCCTGTGAACCTGTAAAGGAAAGAACAGGTAATAAAGCTTACGACATGCCTTATTTTTTTAGAAGTAATCAAAAAATACTTTCTTTCTTAATATCATCAGACCTTTTTAGAAATTTTACCACCCTTATCTTAACCTTTACGCTCCGTGACTACCACTCTATCCAATGCTGGCATCAGACTTTTGGCAAACGATCTACGCTGACAATCTTTGACAGTCACCCCATGATGAACATGATGAGATGGAAAAACAATATGAACAAATTAGATTGAGAAGGATGTTGTAGTAATGAATATACTCATCTATGCGTTTGGATTCGCTTGCCCTCAGACTAATGTCTGACCGTTGATCAACATGTAACACCCTACATCCCAAACAGTTCAATTAAGTTCGGAAATAGTTATCTGAGCCCTCTCTCTTGTCAAGTCATTTCTACGTAGGGAACAGCCGTCAACTATCCCTCTAATTGAGAAAAAAATGTGCTAGATAAACTTTGATCGTCTCATTTCAAATCAACTCACTCTGGCTCTGGAACATGGACGTTGACGGCTGGCCGCGGCTTCTCCGGTGGAATGCTAGGCTGTGGCTGTGGTTGCGGCGGGGGGGAGGCGGGCAGGGGGGGCGAGGGGCTGGGGGCCCTGGGATGGGGGGGCACCATGGGGGGCGGGATGGCTGGCACAGG
>JAUEKT010321645.1:0-10601 GCA_031762655.1 Doris verrucosa | reverse complement strand
AGTAGTAGTAGTAGTAGTAGTAGTAGTAGTAGTAGTAGTAGTAGTAGTAGTAGTAGTAGTAGCAGCAGTAGTAGTAGGAGTAATAGTAGTAGTAGTATCATTATGTTTTACCATCATCATCATTGCACTCACTTTGGTGGAAACTGTGACGAGAAGTTGCGGGTCCCCAGCCACAGCGTGACGGTGTTGGGAGACAGATCCGTCTCCTTTGACGCCATCATGCGCAGGGACCGCAGTGTCTGGGTGCCCTTGGCGTCGGCATCACCGCTGGACGACTTCAAATCCAGCCGCAGCTTATCCTTGGCCTCCAGCTCTGACCGGAGCTCCGCCTGCCGCCTGAGGACATCACTCCGCTGGACGCACATGTTGTAGAAGGGGTAGTGGCCGGAGGAGCAGGCCGAGTCGCAGGAGGTGTTGATGCTGTGGCAGCAGCTCTTCTGGTAGTGGTGGTAGTTTGGTTGGTTGAGGAGGGCTTCGTCAAACACACCTTCCCGCAGCAGAATCTGTCGGCAACAAGAAGAAAAGAATGAAAGTTCGTGTACCGATGATGCAGATGACATTCAATGTTTATGTTACGTCGATGTACGTCAGCGGTGTTTCAATTATAAGGGCGATGTGTAAAGCGTAGTTTAGCAAGACTTCAGATTCTCCCAGAGAAAAGTATCTGCCTTTTAGAGTCTCTTATAACACATTCCATACCATACAGTTGAAAGCGCACCGACATGGACAGTTTGTTTCTTTATCTGTTCATATTTGAAATTTTCGGAGGCACGGTGGCTCAGTGGTTAGAGCATCAGACTGGTGACCGAGAGGTACCGGGTTTGAATCCCGCACCGGGCATCCTGTATAGTATTTTCCTTGAGCAAGAAAATTTCCTCCAGTTGCTTCACTCGACTCAGGTGTAAATGAGTATCGGCAAGGGCTAGGAAGTAAAAACCTGCAATAGACTAACGTCCTGACTAGGGGATGATCTTGTATCATCTGTTTTGCTTAACACTACAGAAACTGGGATAAGCATCGGCTCTATGGGTCTGTCAAGGCCTGGAAGAAATTTGAAATTTACCTTTTTCACCATTAGCAGTCATCTCAAGGCGAAATAAGAAGCATGGTAAGACGGAAAACATAGAGAAATTACGGTGACTGAGTGGTTAAAGCCTCAGACTGCTGCCTGAGAAGTGTCGGGTTCGGGCCTCACCCTCAACCATTGTATATAACTCCAATTGCTTCACCCCACTAAGGTGGAAATGAGTACCCAGCTATAGACAGTGAACAATCTTGTCAGAATGCTTCATGTGAAGTGCTTTGAAAGGCAGCTCTCTAGTCCTCAAGGACTTTAAAATGAAACAGCCTGCTGGAGAACAAATGATGTACAATCTGTGAGCTAGCACTTGTGCAAGGATATAGACTATAAATCCATCTTTATCTTTAACCTTAATTAGATAGAACATAGACGAGTTGACCTGCAACCACCCCAAGTCAATCATCGGCCTAATATGGGCTTAAGGTCTGCATAACACAACTGCTTGGTTTAAGGAATGATTTCAATTTCCTTGCTGCTGTATGCTACAGAACTCAGGATAAAGCATGGAGCATAACCGTTTGAAAAGTCAATTACTTTGAGCTAAAAAAAAATTACAAAATTAAATGGAAACATAAATTTCAAGTCTTTATGAAAAAAATTTCAATGAAAAAATAAACAAGCCCAACAGCAATCATACTCAAAGAGGAGAGTACAACAGAAATTGTTTTCATACCTGATCAATTTTGGCCAATGTGTCAGGAGATGGTGGGTTTGAATTTTGCTGAAGTCGGTGATAAAGGTCTAGAATATAAGCTGAATGCCTTTGAAGATGAAACTTCCTTGCCTCCACAGCAATGTCATCTTGTTCTCTGCTGTGGCCGTCAACCTTGCCATGTTGACCTTCCTCATCATCCGATGTGTCTTCAGAGTATCCTGGCAAAAGCCTGTCATAAACAGAATGTCTGGGTCAAATTTTAACCTTGATGGACGTCTGTTTATCCATGTAGATAACAACTAAGAACATCTATTTTCAAATTGTCAGAATGATACATTATCAATATGGGAAATGCCATCTTCAAGGCATGTTAAGCAAGCACGCAAACCAATGTTGAACAATTACAAATATTGATTTCATGAACAATAAATTTGTTTAAAATATTGTCCTGATTAAAAAAAAAAAAAAAAAAAAAAAAACGCTTTTAGAGGTTTGATCTACCAACCATCAAAAATTATATCCCACCTGTTTGTAGTAAGTTCAGGCAGAGACCTAGACTTTTCAACAGCCACATCTTTTGGCGCCCCGAGGTTTCGCAGACTGCGAATCTGCTTCCAGGTAGTCATGCGCCCACTTCTCTTCAAGAAGGATCCATTAGAAGCTTTTGCTGTAGGAAAACGAAAACCCCAAACATATTGTACGTCCAGCTTCAAAATCAAGTTGATGAACAACAACGGCAACCTCAGGGATATTCACTTCAAGCATGCATTTCATCATGATGTTATTCATTATTATCTTTATTTTTCTTTCTTTTTCATTCTTCTTCTTCTCATTATTATTATTAATAGGACACCATAAGCTCATCTGAGAATAGTATGCTATGCTATAAACATCTATAATTTTTTTTTATCATTATTAATATTATACTATTCTTATCATCATCACTATCACTATCACCATCACCATCATTATTATTATTATTATTATTATTATCATTATCATTATTATTATTATTATTATTATTATTATCGTCATTATTATCATATTACTGTTATCAATATTTTGCAGCTTATATTGATATAAATAATGCATTTCAGATCAAATTTTCCATTGCCATATTCAATTACTCTCTCCCTCCCCAATCCACCCCTCCTTTTCTAATCTAAAAGTCAAAATGAATTATTACATACCATCACACCCGTGCCCTTGTTGTATATTCGGAAACATGATCATTTTCAGGTTTTGACACTACCCTATGTAACTTTTGACCGCAATTTACTTGTTGATCTCTTAAATGAATATCCATAATTCAATGACACTCGAATATGTCTTTCATATTTGATCAAATATAACGCATCATGTATTGTAATAGATACATGTATTATATAGCAGATAAGAAAAAAGTCAACTCACGAGCACAGTGCTTTTCCAACTCTCCGCTGGAGAGCAGAGCCGCACACATGGGAGACAATTTGCCAGCACTCTGAGAGAGAGAGCGAGGAGTGCCGGGGGATCCAGAAGACTGAGACAGGTACTCCTAGGGGAAACACAAGTTGAATTGTCAGCGCTGATTAGATTTACTCTACTTTGACCAAATAAATGTATTCAACACAAACGTATTCGGAACTCATCCACCAGTCAATATTTTTTTTAATAGATTGAAGAAAACATATTCCATGTTACCCATCGCTACAATTATAATAAAAATAAAGGACATCCATCCTATTCTCAAATCACATCAAAATATCAGTCCTGGTATGCACAAATCTAAATCTGAAACTCAAAGATGAATTTTTCCCTCTGATTTTTTCTTACAGATTTGAAAATTTCCCCATTAGCCAATCGCTATCTTTTCAAATTCCCCATCATTAAAAATATGTTGGGAACATTGCATTTATAACCGAACTAAAATAAAAGGAGAAATTTCTAAAGCAAACTGTCTGGGTGTTAACATACACCTGGTTTATCTTTAAAAAATGATTTTCTTTCAATCCTTTGAAAACAATCCTACTCGGTAAATCAGGAAATGAAAGAAAAAAAATTTGTTATTCAGCAACTTTTGGCACTGCAGCACTAACCTGCAAAGCTTCCAAGCAAATCCGACCAGGATATCGGCTTCCTCTCATATTCCAGGGAAAGAAACGACTCCTCAGGTCTGATTTGCCGCCACCGTTGCCACCCACCACACCTTTCACATTGGAAAACTGAAAACTGCTCGACTGCTCATCTTCTGCATCATCGCCAGTGGAACTTGTGGATCTGCTCCCTGAGATGGAACAATGAAAAGTGGAAAATGGAAAATCTAATATGGAAACTATGATATGTACAATGCTTAACGATTGAAAATCTAATGTGAAAACTCTGATATGTACAACACTTAATGATTGAAAACCTAATATGAAAACTTTGATATGTACAATACAGAACGATTGAAAATCTAATAAGGAAACTCTAACATGCACAATACTTAACGATTTTGATCTAGAAAGGTCACATCGTCCTTATTAGTTGCATTTGCAGACCTGCCACTATGGTTTAACTAAAAACCAGGATACCCAGTCAAAAAAATCAGTATTTGAAGGAAAAAACCAGAATCAACTAATACTTGTTACAATGAAGAATATAATTTATATTAAAAAAACAGTATTTTTACAATAAATGTGAAAAAACCCAGGATATCTGCTTCATACGCCTAATAAAAAACCAGGATATCCTGGTTAAATCAGGATCAGTGGCAGGTCTGCATTTGATTTAAGCGATATGAAAATGTTTGTCGGATGATGCTCCTAATTTTAACTGCCGCACTGACAGTGACAGACAGGAAGTGTTGACAAAGTAAAAGATTATCCTGGTTAATCAAGAAATACTTACCTAGCTTGTCTTCCTGAGACGATGTCTGAGAAACATATGACGATTCACTCTCTGTGACTGAAAATTTTCCTGTAAGGAATCAGTACAAAAGTGAATGGGATATCTATGCAAATTAAATTGAAGACTTCTATCTCTAATCAAAATTCAAAGCATTAGGAAGAAAAAGTAATCTTCATTTCCTATTATTTACAAGATTTATGTTTCCAGGGACGAGTAAAAATACAACCTATATAGGCACAAAAATTGCTATAACAATAAAAATTAAACAATCAAAAACAAAAAACACCAAACAAAAAAGTATTACGACCTTATGATTATAACAAATTGACACAGTGGGAACCAGAACCACAAATGTCTGTATCAGGCTCATTTACTTCTAATCAAATAATTGAAAACTGGTGCTCATGCACCGGCCTTTACTGATTTTCCAAATGTATTAGTTGACACTAGTTAAAACTTACGTTTCACGTTGCAGACTACATTACAGTGAAGGGTGAGAAGGTTAAGGGGATGACGAATAATATGAAACTTTTGAGTATTTCCACAAAGCACATTTTAACTAGATGTTGAACGTGATGAAACCTTGACAGGGCTTTGAATGTCATAGGCACCAATTTTCAATAAAATGTTGCATCCTTTCCCTAGCATGATTCCTTGACTACTGCTATCTCAATGAGATACATGTTGTTGCTGCTATTCAATGACCGTCCATATGCAATGTGAATCCCTATAATACGTGAGACGAATAAGATTCATGGTATCTTTCACAACAAACAATTTTATTGCAGCTTCATTCTATCTCTCTGCCTCGATTGTCTATATGCAAACTGAATCATTACATGCATTGAATAAAATTCACGGTATCTTTCACAGAATCATTCTCAAAACAGCTTCATTCTCTCTCTATCTCTCTCTCTCTCTCCTTACCTTGAGATCCTCCGTCAAAAGACAAGAAATAGGCGTCTTTGTGGGGCTCACACTTGACGGTGATATCAGCAGTGGTTGAGGAAGTGCGGCTACCACTCAGAGAGTCGGCAGCGGCCAGATCCACAGCAGTTCCTTCCAGACGCCGTGTTAAACTGTCTGTTGATAGTATATTCTGGTCCTGAAAAGGAAAAGAGAAAAAGGAGAAAATAATAATAAAGAGTAAGAACGATGCATAGTAATAGACAGAAACAAATCTTGACACAAATGCTGGCTCAGGTGGTAGAGCACTTTCTGTTTGTGGCGAGGCGGAGGTTTAAGCCTCCTTTGAAAATTCTAATGAAAGTTAAAATGCTGTGTGACAAGTAACATCAAATTGCGCAAGTTTATGCACACTTCTCCCCGAACAGAAAAGAATTCATTTACAGGGTGTCCAGCAGATTATCAGACTTAAAAATCCTACCTCTCCCCAAAAAAACCTACCTAGGAATTTAAAAGCCAATGTACGGTTAGCGTGTCTTAAACCCAAAATATTTAGCTATTGACAATTTTAAAAAACCCAGAAAATTTGTGACTGAAAACCGTGGAAAGAAGTGAATTGTATGATCAAGTCAACCATGTAACTAAATCCTTGTATTAAAGTTATCATCGCCATTGAAGAGCTCTGAAGATAGTTAACTCTCCCTTATTCAGATTCCATTCAGTATTTTCATAGGTAGACAGAGGCCCGCTTGATTCTAGCAATCAGCGTGTTCTTAGCCAACGCGTGTTTCGTTTCCCATTTCAGATCGGCATTGCATGACCCCTTAAAAAATCCTACCTCGGGTGCAATTATCCAATTTCTCCTACCAATCCAACCTTAAGGTAAAAAATCCAACATTATCCAACCTCGCTGGACACCCTGAAACAATATACACACATCTACATATAAAAAAAAGGCACAAAAGGAATTGGGATAGAAGAACAAGAAAAATACATGGTACAAACAACTGCTTGTATAATGAAATCAGCTGTAGACAAAATCCTTCTTTTTAACCCGCCTAGATCTAATTGATGTGGCAATAGATGGCAAACTTTTAATCAATGTAGGGTAGGCCTGTTTTGTGGGGCCATTTTTTTTATTGGGGAGGTGGGAGGATGAATATTTACCTTTCATAAACAAAATACATGTAGGCCAAACACCACAAAAACAACAACAGGAGACTAAGCAATCTTAGGTGTGTGATTAGATTACTTGAAATTGGGCTCAGTTGTAAATTTATTGAGATTCAGCATTTGTAATTATGTGAAGTTTGTGATCTAGATCTATGACACAGCAAGATTATTTTTTTTCTTGTGACAACAAGAAAGGACAAAAATTAAGCAAGAAAGGACAAAAATTAAGAATTTACAATTAGGTAGATCTAGGCAACCAGCAGAACTCATCAGAGAGACCAAGACAGACAGAAAGAGAGTGAAAGAGTGGAAAGAGGAGATTTTTAAGTTGAAAGTAATGGCCACCAAATGCCCTTTGTTGCTTTCCCAAAGTCAAAAGCCATCATCCAAATCCAGTTTCACCAAGATTCTACAACAAAGGCAGTCCGTCACAGTCAAATGAAGCCAGCAATGATGATCGACATCACAAGAGACAAACATTGTGGCTTTTGAGGGATATCACCTTATCTGGATACACATGAGAGAAGACCAGATAGACCCGATCTCCTTCACTGATCTAGAAGCGTATGCCTGGTTGGAATAATACCATCAATGCGAGGAAAAAACCCAAACCAAGACAAAACAAAACAATCTCTACACCATTAGAATACTTCGACGATCTGGATAAATAGACTAGACTAGATCTACGTAGGCTGTCTAGAATCTAGATAGTCTTATCTAGATCTTAGATCTCTAGATCTAGATCTAGAATAGAAGTCGAAAGAAAATCAAATTTTGATATTTCCCGACACTACAGGACTCCGATCAAAACCACTGACCCGTTGTTTCAATCATACTAGATCTAGATCTAGTACACACATACACACAGACATATCGACATCGCATACATCAAGATATAGATCTAGATCTAGATCTAACAATAATAAACCAAGATCGAGTTTTGCCCAGCGTCTTTCTGGGTTTTTGTTTGCTTAGTTCTAAATCTAGCTTCCATACACCAACACACACGCTCCGCTACGCTATCGCTACTTCAGTCCAAGATGGGGAACTGTTTCACCTTTGCACCCGTAGAGGTCAAACCGTTTCAAGCAGAGTCGACTCGCCGGGCCTTTCCGCTAGGCGCTACAAGGCTTGCCTACAGCATGATGCCTGCCGGGGACACGCACGATCGCAGAGCAGTGGTTTCTCTCTCACCACATTGACGGACGAAAATATTTATAGATATCGGATATATACTTCCCCATTTTGTCACCTTTTATTTGATGTATTCTACTGTCATAATTAGATCTGTAGGCTGACGGGTTTAGAAATTATAAAAAAAAAACAAAAAACAAAAAACGCTGGCTGAAGGGATCAAAACCAGATTTATGGTGGCCTACATTCAAATAATTCAATAGCTAAGGTATTACCGGAAAAGAGTGGATATGGCCTATCTTCTAAATTTATCTTAATTTAAGACTATCATTACTTGATCTGTCAATATAATATCAAACAAATAGAGACTCCCCCGTTCTATTTGACGTTGGGCTTTGGGGCCAATTAGAGAAATGTGCGGCATTTTTCGTTAGGTTGTGTTACTCAACTTCAACTTTGATGTATTTTCAATGTTTAATCCAGATTCTAGATCTAGAATCTAGAATCTAATCTAGATCTAAACAACAATTTCTGACCCGACTAGATCTTGGATCTAGATCTAGATTCTAGATCTAGATCTAGATAATCTAGTCTAGTAGATTCTAGATTAATTTGAGTTAAAGAACACTTTTCCCTTGAGTAAAAACTTGTTTTAGTTTAGAATTCGAGAGCTTGAAACCGCAAAACGACCCCCAAAATGGAAGATCTTTATGAATATGCTGATTTTCCTTTTGACCAAGGAAAACCAAGATAGGCCTAGAGCTAGAGTACAGAGGGAAACGGTTCTCGATCTGGACCCAAGATTGTCAAGAAGGAAGTAGGCCCTAGGCTATCGATCGTGTAATCTTGTATTGAATTGAACAAAACATGTCACGAGTGGGAAATCGACATAAAATGCTCCACACACTCGTTTGTTACACACACACTGAGGACACAGGGGGACAAAACATATAGACAGACACACATACAACATGTTGGGTAGATCTACATTATTTGAATAACATAGCCCTGGTATGTGTCCTCTGCGCGGACTTGGAAGCCAGTGTCCTCTAACTAGATCTAGCCCCTACTGGCCCACAGACGGGTGAGAAAAGCTTACTACACGAGGCTTATCGCAACTAGAACGAGCTCTCATGAATATTCATGAGAAAGGCAGAGGCAGCCGATACTGAGGGTACTGGAATCAGACAAGAATAAGAAGGTCTTATGGGAATAAATAGTCGTTTATTATAACTGCAAATGTTTAAGCATATTTTCACAAACATAACTTGAACCGTAAACACCCCTCGTTTGATGAAAGGGATCTCTACGAGGCTGGGAGTCGAGGGCAAGAATGATAATATCCTGTCCGAGTCTGACTCGACGCCGGCGCTCCCAAATCGAGTCCACACGCCTATCACACACGGAAATTTCCACACGCTGTGTTCGATAGGACGCCAAAGGTTTTACAGTTTCTATCACAAAAAAGGTCGAAAAATCCACCGAATAGAACAATAACGACACACTCATGAATAATAGTCCTCGATCAGATGAAATAAAGTAAAATCAGTTGAGATTCACTATTGAAAAAATTTCACACGGAAAATCTCCTTACCTGTTTGTTCACCTTACTCGACGCCATCGCGACTAAGAGAGTCTGTAGAGGGCGCTGTTGAAATAAAATTACTTCACGAGAAAGAGAGCGCGAGCTGGCGAGACTGCACACACACACAGTGCTGGCTGCTGTGTCAAGCCAGTGACGTCATGGAAAAGGAAAACGAGAGAGAGAGAGAGAGAGAGAGAGAGAGAGAGTTGGGCTTGCCCGGCTGCCCGCTGTTCGTGATTGCGAAATACTGTTACGAGCTTGTGTAGTAATAATAATATTATTATTTTATGTTGAAATGATAAGTACCCTGCAATAAAAGTTGATTGAAGTACGTCTTAGACGATTTCAAAATATCCACGTCATTGCTTAACCTTTTATAAGAGGGTTCAGTTTATTCACTGTTGTAGTTTTGTTGTTATTTCCTATTTGCAAGACCTAATTTGGATGACATTGCTAAACAGTTTTATACTATTGGTTGGTTGACTTTCACGCGACCTCAGCATGTCTCTGTCATGCGTGACTAGAATACGTCACATTTTGTCGCAGTACGGAGATGTTGGCCTCCTATTCTATTCGTAGTAACGCGCAAAAATAATTGCAAAAGCGGATGTGTTGCAATTTATTTTAAGATTAGCTATGATGTTAATTCAGAAATAACATTTCATTTTAAAGTCACATGTAGCGCGTATGCTTATTATTTATCTGATTAAATTATAGGGTTATTGTTGTTGTCGGCGCCGTCGTCGTCGTCGTCCTCGTTTGTTTGTCTTTTGTTGTTTATTTTTTTATTGCAATCCTTGGAATGAAAAAAAGGTACCAAATTCCATTGACGTATACTTCATATACACTGGAGGCATAGGAAGATCGTATCAAATTACTAGTTTAAACCGCCTTACAGGCCGCTCTACTTCATGCTCTCCAGGCAGCTGATAGGGCCTGGTGGAATGTAATTGACGGCAGGGTGGGTTGTAGGGCGTGGGTTAAATGGTGGATAAATTATGTTGCATTCTGTCAGCATGCACTGTCCACATGTGGACTGTACATTTGTTGTTGTTGTTGTTGTTTTTTTAATCTTTACCTGATTAATAATGTAATATGTGTACATAGATAGATAGATAAACACATACATATATACATACATACATACATACATACATACATACATACATACATACATACATACATACATACATACA
>JAUEKT010321534.1:0-10601 GCA_031762655.1 Doris verrucosa | reverse complement strand
CCTTACAATATTTGTATGCTTGTTGCAAAGTTGTATGTTTTTTGTGTGTACAATGTATCTTCTCTGTAAGAAAAAATATGACAATGCCCCAGATTGCTCTACATGTATTTGTGTGCTAAAGTTAAAACAATTTTCTGGTGAAGCATGCCCCTAGCCCAGACCTTGTAGCATAAGCTCCCGCCTTGCGGTTGTCGCGTTGCGTTTCACATTCCCTCGCGGATCCTCAGGATTTTTTTCTGAGGCTTGTGCCCATCTCTGAGTAACATTGGTTTTGCAGATGACATCTGCCTATGATCTTAATAATATGCTCAGGAAAAGCTAAGTTGTGTTACAGTGGAAGATCAACTTTGGAAAGACATACATATTAACCACCAACTGTAAGAGCCAGGGCTATTGCAACAAGAGACAATTAAAGAAGTGGATAAATTTACATACATAAGTAGCTTAGTAAACAAGATAGTTGGAGCAAACATCGATATCAAGAACCGCATTTGTAAAGTATGATACACTTTCGAAATTCTCCACATTATCTGGTGATCAACAGCTCTCTGTCAACATAATGAAATCAGGATCTTTAACACAAACGTGAAGTCAGTCCTCTCATGTGACGCATAATTAAAACTACCCAGAACAAATTCCAAACATTCTCAAGAGATGCCTACACAACATTCTTTGCATCAGGTGGCCAAAGATAATCCCGAACAAAGACAACTGGAAGAAAACAAAAGGGCCACTAGTAAGAGAGAGCACAAAGAAAAGAAATGAAGGTGGGTTACCCATACTATGCATAAGTCATCATTGAATATCACCAGGCAGGCATTAGACTGAGATCCGCTGGGAAGAAGAAAGGTTGTAGACCCAAGCAAATTTGGCAAAAGTGCAAAGAAGCTGATGCCAAGGCACCTAGAATAACATGGACTGAGCTAAAGCTGGCCTCCAATAATTGTATGGAATGGAGAAGAGTTGTTGTGGCCCCATGATCCCAAGGGGGCCAGAGACACAAGTCAAGTGAGTCAATTCATCCCATAAAGACTTTCAGAGACATAAGTAAGTCAATTCATCCCATAAAGGCTTTCAGAGACATAAGGAAGTCAATTCATCCCATAAAGACTTTCAGAGACATAAGTAAGTCAATTTAGCCCATAAAGACTTCTTTCATCAGCGTTTGAGTACTTTTCCTTATGGTTCATTAGTAACATATGGTTTCATTAAGGGTTTGTTGTTTTTGTATGTATGAAATTTTCAGAGAGTACTACTTCAGTGAGGATAATCTGGTCAAAGACCTTTTCCTGCGCAAACAGATGGACGAGGATGGCTGGGTGAAACTGGAATTGGTTTTGAGTTTCAACAAAGTTAAGGAATTGAAAGCTGATCACAAAAGTCTTATACAGGTAAAAAAAAAAACAGCAACAGTTATTTCATTGTATGTTTACTTATATTATTATGAAAAGCATAAATTATGAACATAATTTTAAAATCTTTTAAACAGAAATATTCATTAAAATTGGCTCTTTTCATGGATAGAGGGGCATGTTTATGTTATTAAATGGATGCTGTGGAACTTCCACCACAAGTGAACTTTGAAAAATATGTAATATACACATAAATCATTTTGTTAAGAGGTTAAAAAAAGTACATATTTCGTGATAAAACCATTACTTTTTAAAAGTGTCATAACAGTAATCATCTATTTATGAGGGAATGGAGGGTTAAAGAGCAAAAAAAAAAAAAATCGACTTACGCATTTGTACATATTTTTTAACTGATTGGCTACTTGAAATTTTTTGAGCCTGGACTTGAGCTGAAAATGGGGGCACTGAATATTTTAAGATGGGTTCATTTTCTTTAGTTTTCTTATCTATAATGAATCTGTCCTATATCATGGCATACATCAATGGAAAGCTAATACATAGCAGAATAAGAATAATGTATTTGTGTATGCCTCTTGTTTGAAATCTACCAATTTGAAAGAAATAAAAATGAATTCTTGTAATGTGTTATGTAATTATCAAAACAAAAATTCAATTTACAAGTTCTCCAAATTCTTTTGTAGAGCAATAATCCAGTTGAAATCTATAATTTTACAATCTCCAATTATTTCCAAACATTTTGGTATACTACAGTTATAAGTTTGTTGTGCATTGAATTGACGAGGTGGGCGAGTCGAGATGCTGGGCCCATTAATTTTCACCGTTTCTACGCAAAGCATTTTAGGTCTAGATCTAGAATTGCACTAAAAAATACATCCAAGTAGCCAAATGAAAGGCTGAAACGCTTCGGATCATTAGTTCCAACCTTTTAGTACTCGGACTTTTGATGTAAAACTAGTATTAGTTGTAAACGAAACAATTATATAGGTCGCCGATATATCGGCACTAAGTCCATTTGAGGAAAAAAAGCGCCGATGTATCGGCACTAAGTAGCCAATCAGTTAATATTCAGTATTTTACTTTTTGTAATGGCTAGTATTTGTTTATTTAAGAGTCCTAAGTTGCTGGGTTTTTTAAAATTATAATAGCAGGTCCTCAATTAAAGAAATTCTTCTTTACAAACCCTTTCATTATTATTTGTGAAATGCTGAGAAGAAAATCTTTAACTTAAGTTACTTATCTGAGTATAGAAATCTTAAGAATAATTTTGTTTATAAAAGAATTTTCTTTTATCAACATTCTAAACGTTGCTCACTTAGAAAAGCTCATGTATCTTTCATATACAGAATTGCTTCGCAAATCAGCCGAGAATACACTAAGAGACATGGTCCAGCTCCTTTTTACACGTTTACCTGTATTCAAGGAGGATCCTAAGTGGATTGCTAACATGAATAAAAAGGTAAGGAGGAAAAGAAAACAACCATTATCTATACTATTCTCTTTTTTCCTGTTTCAGCCAATGATTTTTCTTTTCATTCTTTTTTTATTTTTTATAAATGTAATGCAGGCCTCATAGCACTCCTCGAAACTCCTCAAATCTCATAGGAAAAAAAAAACTCCTCAAAACTCCTCAAATCTCATAGAAATTCTCAGATTTTCATCAAAACTCCTCAATTTTTTACAATTCTGTTGTGATAAAGTGAATTTTTCAATTCTTCTTCTTTACTTTTTTTTTCTTTGTTATCCAATTTTTTGTTTCTCCATTGTCGCTAATATAGCTCTCTGAGTTATCGTTTGTTTTTCACAGTTGCCCCCAGGGTTCCCACGACCTCCTTAAATTCAAGGAGTCCTTGAAAACTCCTTGAATTTTGTTTCAAGGAAAAATCTCCTTGAAAACTCCTTTTTAACATATTAGCTTGAAATATTCTGCTTTTTGTCTCATTTTATGCTAGAAATTTGCCGCGCGAGTGTTCGAAATCCTCCTAAAATTCTGTTAAAATCTCCCCAAAAACCTCAAATCTCATAGAAATTTTTTTCTACGAAAGTGCTATTAGGCCTGGTTTAGTTAATGAATGGATTTTAATGGTAAAACACGTAAAGGTTTCAGTTTGAAACAGGTCAAACTACTTTGCTTCATCAAGGTTGAGATAATCATGAATCTTTACAACGTTAAGGTTTGTCAATGCCCGTGATGATTAAACTGGCCAAAGACTCTTAATATTAATTTAGAACATTTCACAGTCGTGCTTCTCCAAGTTGCTGGTTTGAATTTTCCCTTTTTGAGTTTCCAATGAAACTACAAGACCAGGAGCAGTTTTAAGGCGCAAAGTTTTGTTAAGACCACTGTAACCATTTGTCCCCAGGGGCAGCAGGCAAACGTCACCAGCCGATGAAGAGCGTCCGGGTGTGCCCGTGGGGATGCCCTTGGACCCCCAGAAGTTGCTCCACAGGGACGGTGGCGACTTCCTGGACAACGGTCCACACGGAGGCAACTTTGGCGGCCTGGACAGCCAGCCACAGCAACAGCAGCAGCAGCAGTTTGAACAGATGGGCATGGACCCCCTCAGCTACGGCGGCGACTTCAGCAACCAGCTCATGCCCAACATGGACAGCCCTAACAACTACAACATGGACTACAATCAAGTAAGGGGCGCAAATGAATGGGAACGGCTAGCAGCTATTTAAGCCTCAAATGATTATCACTACTCGGAACCCTATAAACTTCTCACAATTTCAGCAGTCTCTTCGGGCACCTCAGTTTTTTTTTTAAAGAACTAAGTTAACCATAATTTTCATTTTTTATTTCCTTTATATTACTTATATAAATAAACAATGTGTCTTCTTTCTTCATTATTACTGGTGTGATCTGGCTTTTATCTGTATCTTACAGCTATCCTGATATGAACCCTCTTTAAATCAAGTCTTGTTTCCTTTCAATTCATTTCTCCTCCTTTCATGAGCAATGAATTGGTTTCATTATGGTACATGAGCAGACTAGGGTAGCTGTTTTACTTTGTTGCCAAGTGATATCTTCTCTCTTATTTACCCCTTTAAAATTTTGTGTGAAAGTGTGCATATCTTGAAAGATGTCTCCTTAACCTGTGTGCGTTTGTCCCGTTCACAGCAACTGTTGCAGCGCCAACAGCAGTCCATCGCTATGCTGACCCCACAGCAGCCTTTCAGCCTCCCCGGTCAACAACCAATGGGCATGCAAGGTATGGTTTTTTCCCCCCATTGTCGTTTTACCTTTGGCCGGTTCCTTGTTGCCCTTGACCCCCAGACATCCAGCCCCTCCTTTCGACCCCGTATTTGGCGCCAAAGCCTTCCCCTCCTTTGCTTTCAATATGTGTTGTCACTATGATAGCCGTCTTCATCAGAGCCCTGTGGGCCCGTGGACATGCTTGGGGTGTTTGTCGGGGATTTCCATTTCTATTTGGTCTCTCTCTGGTTTCTCTCAAATTCCATTTTGTCCTTTAGGTTTATTTTGTAACTTTTTATTTATATTATTTCCATTGTTTTTGTTAGTCGTTTTTGTGTTCTGTTGTTTTTCTAAATGTTCTCATTATACATATATATGTTACCAAATTTTTAGTTGGTCCACCTCTCACTCAAGTGAAGTCATAGTGGGTTTTTTTATAAGTCAAGCTGTTTCATTTCAATGCAACTATCATTCCTTCATTTTTCTTTCCTGTTTACATGTTCATTATAATAGTCCTCCACGCATGTCTACAAGGGAATGTCAAGATCAATTCAATGTAAAAGTTCTCTTTTGGTTATGGATTATATAGCTGTCGGGTAGAAAGAACAGGAGCGGAGAAATAGATGCACTTCAATTTTTTTTTTATGGGAGAAATGTGCATGGCCATGTGGTGAATAAACCTGAAATCAGGTATATAGCATTTTAGGAGTCCTTACCTATTCCTTTTAAACTTTCTTGCAATATTTTAACTTAAAGGATCGCACTGACAAAACAATTTGGTGCATCACATTGTTATCTGGAGAGAATTCTTTATAATCTTGTCATATTCATTGGTTACATTAGTTATCAGATTGTAGACCTGTGATATCCCATTTACAAATGTTTTAGTTTGGTGCGAGAATATGTTTTAAAAATATTGATGGGTGAATTAGGGTTTCTCAAGAAACTTTGTGCAGTTGCTTTATTCATAAGAGATTAACGGTTGCTATTTGGGTATTTACACAGAAATGGTATTTATAAAAAATCTTAACTAATAGAAAAAGAATGTCCCATCATAATTATTGTAATCTCCAAATCTAAAACTATAGAAGAAACTAATATGTGACTCTGTCAGTGATTTAGCCTTTGTAATTGATATGCAATATTATGGAAGGTTTTATTTTGAGGAAAATGGGACAATTTTTCTTTGACATTTTCCCCCCTCATACCTCTTTTCACCCCTCACTTGATCATGGTTTACATACATGCTTTTGTCCCTCAGGATTTATCCACTCTGTTCTTGCAATTCATTGTATGTTATTGCTTTTGTCTCTCAGGACTTATCCATCTGTTTTTGCAATTCATTCTATGTTATTTCTTAATTTTTTGGTGTTTATGTGATTTGTCCCATTTAATTAATTATAATCATGCCACTTTTTATCTTTTGTTTAATTTTTTTTTTATTAGGCCAGTGAGGGATGGAGTATGGGGAAAGAAGTATAAAGTATAGGAAAAGGCTTCACCCGTTGAGTGTAGCTTTCATCGTTTTTTTTTATACTCATTTAAGAAAGCAGTGACGAAGAAAGGTTATATTATTGATGAATGTTTAGAAGCACACTTCATTTTTGGAGCACTCATTGTCCTTTGGGTTCAGATTCTGTATGGTCTGAACGCTGCACTGTGAAGAAATTGTATGGGATGCGAAGCAAAGCTGTCACTCTGAGATGATTGCGGTGTTGGGTGAGGCACATTCAAACTCAATAAAGAATCCTTTTCTTTCAATGTCAGTGGTCACTGCGAGAAATTGGTTGGCGATGAAATTATGAGACGACTGTGGGGCAAGGAAGTCAGGCAATTTCACTCGTCGTTTATGTTCTTTTTGGTTTTTGATTTGGGAACAAACAGTGTGTTACGTGGAAGGGAATGGGGATTCATGGTAGCTGAATGTCAGTAAATGCCCTCCGGCATGAGGGAGAAACGAGAAGCTGCAATGCTACGTGAAAGGAAGTGATTGGGATGGCGGTTTCAAGATGCGAGGGATCAGGATATAAGGCGAAAGGAAAATTAACAGCTTTCCTTATCAGACTATTTGTTTTTCTTCACTTGCTGTTACTTGAGGCATTAACCAGACAAGAAATACAGTTCAGTACTATAGGCGATGTCATGCATTTTTCGGTAAACATGTATTTGGGTAGCTTATCTTATTTTGAAGATTTGTATTTGCTTTTGAAGGGGATTTTCATATGTGAACGGAAAGAAATTGTATTTTTTTTTAATGAAAATTTGAAAGGACTTGAATTGTCTTTATGTGGTAACCATAAGAATTGCTAAAAGATTAATTAAAGAGAGAAAAAGGTGGGAAATGTTCAATGTGCATGGCTTGTCTAAGTGTGTGCTTGGATCTTTCCTATTCTTCCCTTCAGGGGTGACAGGGCCCAATCCAATCACACAAGGACCCTACGTTCTTGCTCAGGACCCGTATGTGGGCGTGCCTTTCGCAGGTCAGCATCTCCCAGCCCTTCCTTCCTTCTTCTCTCCATATAACCCTCGTCTAGTCCCTCTCCTGCCACTTTTGGAATTACTACTCACTGTTAACCAATCTCTCGTTTCTGTTTTTTTTTTTTTTTTTTAACATGGTTACTTTGTGTACTACTACTGCTACTCCTCTACTATTACTATTACTACTATGTAATTCCTTGGCATTCATCTGTAACTTTCTCTTTTTTTTACCACATAAGGTTATTAATCCCTGTAGTCTACTAATATTTAATGATAACAAAACACATTGCCATCTTCTCCACTCTTTTCTCCCATCATCTTTTTTTTCTGTCCACCTTCCCTATGGGTTTGACAATCTCTTCTTTTGTCATTGAATTCGAGTCTTATGTTGTAATCAAAGTGAAAATCTTTGAATGCATCTCTCCTTTGTATGATAAGATTTGATATGCAGTTTTCTCTCAAGCGTTGTGGTTTTGCTGAGGCTGACAGTAAAGTTTGTAAAAGCTTTTTATTTGTCCAATTATCTGGTCTTACTCTCTTTCCAGGCTGTTGACTGTTATCTGTTAATCCATGCTTCTGTGAGGTCATATCTTTGTCTCTGTCATAGACCTGTCTCTGGTTTTTCTCTCTCTTGTTTCAGGTTTCTCTCTTTCATTGACCTAATAAATTCTCTTTCTCTTATTGTTGAGTTCAGAGTTAATTTTCACAGCTATCTTCTGAGAAAGTTTTCGGCTTTGAAATTGCACATTTAAATGGATGTTAAAATAAATACTAAAACGGTGCTGCCTCAATCTTTCGTGTTCTTTTTATTTTTGTCCTTTAACACGTCTCTTTAGTAAAAAAAAAAAAAAAGACAAACCACTGAATAATTTATCATAAGTTTACACAAAGTTTGTATGGTTTGATAGTTTGGCCAGAGTCATAGCAGACGTCTTCATACTTTGACAGTCTTGTGTATTTGTACTCACGTTTGTGTGTGTGTGTGTTGTGGGTACTAAGCTTTTGATGTGTATGATTGCATTTTTCAATGTAGATAAGAGCACTAAATTGAACTCCCCAAAAACGCCGTCACTGCTCGTTATCACCAAAAGAATATTGTCCATGCTTGTCACACAGTGCAGGCTTTTTGTGCCAGGGCGTCTTTTCACACTGACTGGTCACTGGAATTGTGAAAGTTCAATGCCGCCAGTGTTCGTATCTTGCGAGGTGGTCAAACACTCTTGTTCTGAAGTGGTTGTACACTCTGCACTCACAGCTCTTATTGTCTGTTGTTCAGTCTTTACTTTCTTTGTCAGGAAAGGTTCAGTTTAGCATTCTGGGACAGGCAGTGTAATCCTACTGTAAATTAAAATCAGAACTTTAGATAAGGTATGGAAGGCATAAAAACGAGACTACATCAAATTATTTTGAAATTATTTAATTAGCTTTCATGTATTCTATGATCCTTTAGGTTGCTTTATATCTTTGAAGACACCTGCAATGGTTTTCTTCATGGAATATCAGTGGTTATGAGGAAAAAGGAAGGATTATAACCAGACACGCCTTTAGCTTAGGTTTGTGTGCGGAATAGAGGAAGAAAAAAAGTCTGGGCTGTATGCATGCTTTATAGCAAGGGGTAAATGTGTGCAAAACTACCATGTACATATACAGGAGAGGATAAAAGTATAGACTTAGTAAGAGGGCATGTGTGTATTACTAAGGTTACACTTTGCTTTTGTCCATTTGCTTTCTCAACACTTGTACTCAGTGGGGGCCGGTTAGGACCCTTGAGACGCAAAGGGCCACAACTCCCTCTTGTTTTGTAAGAATGATTAAATTAAGTTTCTCTTCAACGACTTTACTACGACTGCCTTCTTTATTTCTCCGTCGTTTTCTTATTCCGAGGACATTAGCGTTTCTCAGGTGACTATCGTACAATTGCCGTACTTTTTTTTATATTTCTTTTTTCTTTTCTTTGAAATTATGCGAAGGTGGCGTGCTGGGTTATTTAGTAAACAATGGTGTGATGCGAGCAAATTTCGCAGGCTCCGTGTGCAATATTCATGCGGACAAGATGACAACAAGCAATTATTGCAGTCCAACTTGACAAAAGCCAGTAATTATGTTCTGTTTTGTTGTTGGATTTTCTTGGCACAGCTCTGAGGCTGCTGTTATTATTGTTGGCGTTGTTATTGTAGCAGTTGTTGCTGTAGTAGCAGCTGTTGTTAGTGATGTTAACACTTTTCTTGACGTTTTATTAGATTTGCAAGATTTTTTTTCACCCACAAGGGGAAAAAGAATAGGTGAAGGACGACGTAAAGTAAAGCAAAAGTTCCTTCTAGGCCGTGATAGGCCCAAGGAGCCGGAGCTTATCTCTGTTTAGTAGCGATAAGCGGAACAGATAGTACAAGATCATCCCTTGGATAGGACGCTAGTCTATGGCAGGTTTTACTCCCCAGCCCTTGCTGGTACTCATTTACACCTGAGTCGAGTGAAGCAATTGGAGTACATTTTCTTGCTCATGGAAAATGCATGGTGATCACGGCTGGGATCCGATCCCGGTACCTCCCAGTCACCACTCCGATGCTCTAACCACTCAGCCACCGTGCCTCCTAGAAATTGTATGAAATCCTCTTCAGTTATATTTTAGAATGCCGTCTGAGCCTCTGATTTTAATAAGTCCAAGAAATTTGACTTCCCAGATCTTACTTATAGTCATCTCCATGAACACGATAGTTTGCCTTGGCTCACAGGTTTATGGATTGGACGATGTGTAGTGGAGTTGGAAAAGCACCGCGGAGTTGTTATATCATTGATTTTATTATTGTCCTCTATAAAGTAATCTATTTAAGGAGGGAACAAGTAGTTGTGGGTGGATAATATTTTTAAATCTTACACTGTACAAGGATCTAGGTTATCAAACACTCCATAAAAATAAAACTGTCATCAAAAGTAATCAAACAGAGGTACCGGTAATCAACAGAATACAAAATACAGAGAAGGATCAATTCGTTGGCTGACAGCCAGAAGTGACTATGTCCAAGATTTATATTTTGAAACAAAAGTGATGTTTAGTTTCTCATTTGTACTTTTCAGTTCCAGAAATAACAAATTGACTTCCAGATTTGGGGTTTGTTAGTCTGAATAGGCTATGTAAAGCAAATAAAAAGAATATAATTGATGCGTAACATCATCCTTTTCTTGATTTTTTAAAAAGATATCAACGTTTGGTTAACATGGACATAAGCATTTCTGGCTCTCAGCCGACAAATTATTCTCTGCGATCATTACTTTTTCTTCTTCTTATTCTTCTTCCTTAGTTGGAAAACTCAGAATATGAGTAGAAACTCAAACGTGTACCTTTAAAAACGATTCAGCAATACGGCCCTCTGAGTAAAATCATAAATAAAAGTAGGAGACACAGGGTCCATGCATAGCTTTATCACAGTTGTTAGTTATTTTTAAAAAAGAGAGTGCGTTCTCAGTTGCTGCTTTTCTGTGGGCAAAATGTTAAGATTAATAAAGAAATGTTTTTCCGGGGACCGGCGCAATCCTACTATCTTGGGATTAAAAAC
>JAUEKT010321423.1:0-10603 GCA_031762655.1 Doris verrucosa | reverse complement strand
AGAGAGAGAGAGAGAGAGACACACAGAGAGAGACAGAGAGAGACAGAGAGAGAGAGAGAGAGAGAGAGAGAGAGTGAGTGATTGTAAAACACAGGTTAAATTCTGTAAAAGACTTACTAAGAATGAACAATACTTGACAATTTCATTTAAACATAGTCGTTTGAGTCAATTCATTTTCATCTAATTACTAACCGGGACAGTGTAAAGATATAATTATAGGCAAACTTTGTACCTCTAGGTCTTTCTCACCTGGTGGAAGGGTTGAATAAACCCATTTCAGGTGATACAGCCGACGTAATATTTCATGGAAGCAAAAGGTTATAAACTTTTTTTTTAAGTTAGGCCACTAAACTGACTAATACATTGTACCTCAGGAAGCATTTAGATAGTTTTCTTGACATAGCAACAGTGTAATGAACAACACTCGATCATTGGAGTTCAGTTTAAGAAAGAGAAAATAATCTGACAATTGAAAATGTAGATCTAATGGAAACTAGGTTTTTAACCCTTAACATCTACCACTATGATTTCTGATAACGCACTGGAAAATGGAGCAAACCCCCTTTTTCACATGCTGCTATTATATTGCCACCGGGCACAAACCGTTTAAGTCAAAATAGCAGGAACAACCCCTGCAGAAGACACTGGCGCAAACCAGCTAACTCCGTCACCAGCGCAAACCAGCTAAGTCAGTTTTGATTTTCTCAGGCGCAAAGCGCAAACCGCCTAACTCCAATAAATGTAATAAAATAAAACCTACTTCAAAATCATTTTGGCAAATTATGTATTATGATGTTGTGAACATGTGTAAACGACAATACAAATAAAAACATGTGTATTTAGAAAAAAAATCAGTTTTTTCTTCCTCATGTATAACTTACCTTTCTGGAGTTAGATGGTTTGTGGCCGAGGCCATCGATATTCATTTTGAAGAAAACCAACATGTGTCATGAACAAATATATTTCAAAGACTGACTTTTCATAACAGAATAAAAAGGGCCATAACAAAAACATATTTATTTTGGAAATAAATATCATTCAGTATAAGAAAATATGACACATTTGATTAGCATTCGACTCAGCCTTTGGACTTCACCCGCTCCTTTGGGAATAGGAATATAGATATATATATATAGCGACAAACATGAAATTAATGTAACTACGGGTTAATATTTGTACTCAGAAGAGAATCTAAGATAAAAAGTAAAGAATTTTGACTCGCTCCTGGTCAAACGGTGATATACTTATTACATTAAATCAGTATTCATGGATTGTGCTACTCAAAATCATTTCATACTGAAATATGAATAGAAGAGTCTCGTTTTATTTCAACACATTTGCATGTCAATATGAAAACAGCAGAAATTACCAGGCACCTCTGAGGGGAGAGAAACATAAAATACTCGTTTCCCTCTCAATTCACAAAGCAAAGACATGGATCAACCAAGACCGATGCAACATGGAAATGGAAACAAGAGAAATGGAACGTGAAACACCTTGACCTAATTAAAAGACCCATTTTTGTGAATGAAAACAACTGACATATTGAAGAAAATTAGTGGAGAAGAAGACTTGAGTACTTTTCAAGCCAAAATTACAAAACTCGATATTTTGGGGTAAAACACACAAAATAATAATGCTTAAACATTAACTGAATCAAAATAAGTTTTGCAAATACATAAGACCTGTTTGTTCATCGGAAATTTAACCAGCAAACAATTTTCATTCACTGATTGGTAAAGAGGGACAGCAAAAAGTAAGATAAAAGCAAAGTTGAATAAATGGCATTCATATCCATGCTTCCAACGTGCTCACAGTGGTCCACAATGTCACTGTACATCCCTGGTTGCCCGTGGTCAACACTAAATAACTTGCAGTCTGCTGGGAGTGATTCCGTCTTGCAGTTCAGTCCTTTTCAAGGTATTTACCCGATAGAGAAGACAGAAAATGACACTCGATGCCCTTTCCCTCTTTCCTGGTAAAGTGGCAACCCTGAATAAAATTACGCCGCTTGTGGCCCACCAAATAGGCCTCTCACCAACTGGCACAACACAAGCATTCATTGTTGCCACTTTAAGAGGTACGTCATTGCTAAACCAATGTAACCAGGTACCAATCTCAGACAGACTGACAGACAAACATGATACGCAGACAGGCATTACAATAATGGTAGCAAAGACGGGGTTTAAAATTTGAGCAATTGACTTCCATTACAAATTGAGCGCTCGAAGTTAATTTACTTCAATCTTTTGATTCACTTTTTTAAAAGAGTTTACAGGCTCAACTTTAGACCATAATAATAAGGAACAATGTTTCATTTTTGATCAACCAAAACTCAAAACAGAATACGATTACATTACCGTGATAAAACATGTAGGATACAATCACAAAAGCATTAATCAAATGAAAAATCTTCTCATTTGCTTGCTTATTTAAAATTCATCTTGTTCACTGTTTGCGATCCTGTCACGGTGAATTAATATACGAAATAACAAGATAAAAGACACACGAAAACATAACTACATAGAATGAAAAGTAAGAGGAAAACCTAGCCGCAGGCACAGATAACCACCCGCAGGTAAAATACAGAAAATGCATGCCCTAGACATGGAGGACGAACAGGGTTTTGAAATTGAGCATACACGTCTGTTTGGCATTTCTGCAAGGAGTGCAAGCAACAAGCCTCCCTCCCACCTTCCATAAAAAATTGTATCAATCTTTAACTGATATTCAACAGACAAGATTTTCACGTCACAAAGCATCAGTGTATCACAGTGGTTTTTGTATTTGACAAGTTTGAGGAGAAGTGAAAGCAACCAAACAGAATAGTCAGAAATAGATGGACATCGAATGACAAATCCGAGTACACTGTTTCCACATGGACAAAGCATTTTCTTACAAGGGTTCGTCAAAGCTGGGAATTCTCTCAAAGTAAACGAGTAATCACTAAAGACATTCTAGAAAAGTAATTTCTTCGTCAAAGCTGGAAATTCTCTCAAAATAAACGAGTAATCACTAAAGACATTCTAGAAAAGTCATTTCTTCGTAAAAGGAAAAAAATTCCAATAAGTCTCAAACAAGACAACAACAAAAAATTGGCTTAATTTATGTTTGAGATCTAAGTCTACTTATTATTTAGATCTTAATTATTAATTTACTTAAGCCTTCTGTAAAATCTCAAAGATATAAGTCATTGAAACGCATGTTATTCAACAACTATTATGAGCTGTAAAATAGAAGGAATTTGGAAGAAACAACACATTTTCTCTATATCTAACTAGGATGCTAAAAATAAAAAGTACCGGCCAAGAGCTTAATACAATATACAATAATATACAACCATAATGAGAATCAGCAATAGACTTAATTTTATGCATTATTATTTAGTTAGACTAGAGTGTAAATCTTGAAACCAAATTGGTCTGGGGGATAAGAATGATCACTACTTGCATACACCAACTACTGTTTATAGAGCATTGAATTCTACTTCGAGAAAGAAATGCTTGAAGGCATACATAAAGCTATGAAAAAGGTAAATCAAAGGTACAGCAAGAAAAATTGTCATCTATAAGTAAATCTAGCAAACTTTTATGTTATACACTAACATTCATCTTCTTTTTTCTTTCTTAAATTAAAAAAAAGACACACAAAAATTTAAGAATGGAAACGCTTTTTAAACAAAGTTTTTCTAATTGTTGCCATTTACATCAGAAGCTCCGACAGCAGAAACATGAGGAAACAAGAGAAATCACAACCATTCCAAAGATTGAAATTTTACATCACATCCAACTCTAACCTGTAATACTGAAGATAACATTCCACAGCTCAAAACACACACTATTTCTTACATATTTTATTTACTTTTCAATTATAGAAACAGATAACAGAGAATTTATAAGTAAGTAAAGTTCCTTCTAGGCCTTCACAGACCAAAAGAGCTGTAGCTTATCTCAAATTTTGTAGTGTTAAGTGATACAGATGATACAAGATCAGCCCTTAGACAAGATGTTGGACTGTCGCATGTTTTACTCTCAATCTCTTGCTGGTACTCAGTCACACCTGAGTCGAGTGGAGCAATTCGAGTAAATTTTCTTACTCAAGGAAAATCCACAATGACCTTGACCAAGAATCAAACACTGTACCTCTCAGTGATCAGTCCGACACTCTAGCCACTTAGCCACCGCATTTATCGTAACAACAACAGAAACTCATCAAACTACAACAACATCCTATATTGTGAATCAATCCCAAACAAATTTAGACAACAGAGCAAAACTTTGCCGAATGAAATTTGAAACATAAGTATAGTGACATTACTCCAAAAGCATCGAAACCTTCACTTTCTGCAGTGCCCTGGTCTCATCACGACGTATGATCGATCATGGCCAGATAACATGCCTTCCTTTTGTTGATGAACATTTTATATCAAAAGGAGTATTTCTCCAGTTTGCACAAAAACCAAAGTAAAGAAGAAAACATTTTTCAATTATGATGTACTCTTCCATCTCAATTGTTAGTGAGAAAATAAATAAAGACAAGTCTCGATCTGTGACAAGAAGACACTCAAAACAGATTTCTGTTCACAGTGAGAGAAGAGGATTTTGTTGCCACTTTTCATCCAAAATGATCAAAGAGTAAATACAGGCATGCACAATAACAATTTTTAAAAAAACAAAGACGGAGGATAATAATAATAGATTTTCAACCACAGTGGGAGAAGAAATTATACATGCCTGATTCCATCCACAATTAGAATACATTATCGTATAGTTTACCTATTTGCAATAAAGAAAGAGGAAATATATGCAGGCGTTTCGCGATCCACACTAAGAAAAGAAGAATACACACAAATTTCCGCACTCAAAATTCAAACGCACTCAGGCACTGAGTATTACAACAGAAGGGCAGCATGGTAACAGCAGGGGTAAGAAATTTTGACGGCAACGCAAATACATATAATGCAGTGAAGTACACTCACAGCTCCATCTTGCGACTCTCTTCCAAAGCACACCGTCCAGTTAAATAATCGCCTCACGCACTCCATCCGACAACTTTATAAATCCCTTGCCTTATTCATGCCAGTCAAAAAGAAAAATAAGAGTCATTTTAGTTGTTACACGTATATAAATATTTTTGTTATCTCCACAAATAGATTTTTTTTTTTCAATATGACATATGAAAGCATTTTCAGAAACCCTTTTCTCCACCTCCCTTCCCCTTTAATAAATATTAAATTTTATGTTCTCTGTACCTTTTGTCTGTACAGAGAAGAACCTGAGAAAAAATAAACATTGAAGGAAAACTTTCATAGTAAACAAGTTTATACATGTAGATGGATAGATATTCATATCTTTGACTATCTTGATAGACAGATAACCACACCTTGATAGGCAGATATATATAAATTGGACTATCTCGATAGACAGATATACACAAAACTGTCTATAATGACAGAGTCATATACACAAATTTGACTACCTTGATAGACAGATATACATAGATTTGACTATCTTGATAGACAGATATACACAAATTTGACTATCACATATGATTTCAATGTACCCTTGATTGATTAAAACTAAACAAACACATCAAGCCCACAGACAGACCCGCACCCCGATCAAATTTGAAAGTCGGTAAAGACATGTGGAAAAAAATCAGAATCCATTAGCTAATATAAAAAAAAAAGTCTAAAAGGCTCCTGAAATTAAAATTGTATTTAACTCTTACATTAAGCTACACGATGTTACAGACGTAGGCCTAAAGTCTACATCCACTGCTGAGTCAAACTGGAAAATTCCCGAATGAAGTTAAGTAATCAGCACGGAAATTATGACTTTCTACACTGCTTTCATATCATCGAATATAAAAAAACAAAACAAAAATCAGCATTCCCTTCTTGAAAATCAGTACCACTACCAGGGGCAACTTTTTTGAAAAAAACCAAACCAATCAGTATAGTATAACACTAATAATATCCGTATGCTACTGATGAAATAAGTAGGGGTGGGGGGTCAGTGTATACACATCAGCTGCTAACATTGCAACATTCATACACCCTATGCAAATAACATAGTGATTGCTGCTGTGCCTGAGACAGTTAAGAAAATGACTTGTGTCAACTCATTGCATGGGGTCACACACTGCTAAGCCTGCGCATTAAAAAGCCTGATAACCGCTCAACTTAGAGGCTGGTTGTTGTCGCTGAAAATTATCTCAAAGCCATTTTTGTTTATTATAACCACCAGCCCCAAAGTTTCGGGTGTTTTTCGCTCGTTTCCCACAGACACAGGGTGACAGCAATACAAATGATGTGTTTCGGTGACGCTTTACAGTTTGATGTGTCTATTGCTTCTTGTTTATGTTTAAAATTCTTAAATGGTAGGAGAAGAAAAGTGGAACAGGCAGAGGGAAGGGAGGCAGGATTCAACTGCATATTGTTGGGTGATGCTAAGGAGAACAACGCTTCTACTTTTAACTCTATAGACTGGGATTTTATCTTGTGTGATGCTGTAATCAAGGAGTGTTGGATGTGTGGGGAGGTGGGTGAAGGAAAAGGAGGAGAGGGGGTGTTTGTTTATTTATCTGAGATCTATCCTGTAAAGCATTCACGATGGTCATTTCAGGGTTAGTTAGAAAGAAAAAAACAAGATGACGTTAGCTTCCAACAAACATCTGTCGATGAGGGGAGAAAATATAAAAGAGAAAGCAATTGGAGGGAGGGGGAGGGGGGAGTTTTTGTCCTTCATGACATTGAATCAGTATGAGCAAACCACAGTCGTAATAAAGATAAAAGATGGCAATGAATTAATCATAATGTGACCAGGAATTATATTTACACGAATTCAAATAAATAAGGGTATGTGCAGATTACTAATCCTACGTAATGTGCCCAGTGAAAAGACAAAATTTAAAAAATAATTAAAATAAAAGTATCTCAAATCTTCATTTCATCAAAGGCCCCCGGATTGTTCAGGCAATAACAAAGTACAGGTTACGAATATAATTGATGGGGTTCATGCCATAATATAATTCACGAGATTGGCACTGCAAGGGGACAAAATCACATCTTGACTGAAAATGTGCAGAAGAATTTAAAGTCCCTCAGGCATGGACTCAACCACTTCATAATTTTTCTAGCAATCCATTTTCTACAAAATTGAAATTTACTGTTTAGACATTACAGACAGAATCTTGATCATCAATTTCAAATCCACCCCACAGCTGTTTGGGGTTGTCTCAGGACGATTAAAAGGAAAGAATTACATTATATAGTCAGTCGCAGTGGTCTAGTAGTCAAACACTGGGCTCACATGCGAAAGGTAGCGAATTTGACTCCCTTCTGGGGAATACTGTGATTGTCCCATTTCGGGTGCTGTTCTTACAGCCACCCTAGTCTTTCAGGTATAAACCTAAAGACCAAACTCCCTTCATGGATGAATAAAATGAGATGTATTTTCTTAAAGTTAAATGAAATGATAGAAGTTGAAGAAGTTATACTTTCCAACACTGCCTGTCAACTCCCCAACAATTAACAGAACTAAAACAGTCTTTACGAATAAAGACAAAGAGAGGGGACACTCCTGGGTCTACACAAACAATGAACTGCGAGACAAATGTGACTTAAGACTCCTTGCAACGTTAAGCCCCTTCAATGTGTGACAGGAGATGGATGTGCCTAGGTGATGAAAACTTTTGACATGCTTTTGCAGTCAATGGAAACCGACAAATAAAAAAAAGATATTAAAAGAAGGCTGATGGACAATTTTTATTTCATTTGTCCGAACCTTTCCTAAGAGTCTAATGAATGATATTCACTATCACAGCTTCTTTCAAGTTTAAATATAGCAGGGGCCAGGAGCTCGACGAGATAACACTTACTGTAGCTATCGGCTAAGGTGATTGCATCTCATTCGAGCTCCTAACCCCAGGTTGGTAAATCTCTCGTTTTAATATCAGACTTCTGTTGAAAAATGGTGAATGCAGGGGAATATATATATTCATGATGCACAATCATTCTTGACTGTAAAATTGATGCCCATGAAAGCTTCATATAAGAAAGAAAGCCACCACTTTCATATGATCAATAACACTTAAATATCATTATTCTTAAATTAACATTGTATCAAACAGGACAAAAAAGAACAATCACAACAATAGAGAATAAAATACAAACTGACACATTAACCATAAAGTAACTTTTGTTCTTCACACCCTTTGACGTCACCATCCTTTTGACAATATTATCTAAACAACAATTACAAGAGATATAAGGGAAAATTATTGGCAATTTTTGTTGCCTTCCACCATAAGAAAGCCAACAATGTGACAAGCAAACATGAGAGGAAAGACTGCGTCACCCCAAATTATATTAGAGATGATTCTTGCATGAAACAAAAACAAAACAAGCCAACCCAGCCACATTAACCCTATCAGCCCCAGATTCCCAAAAATGGCACAACACAAAAACAAAACAAGCCAACCCGGCTACATTAACCCTATCAGTCCCACATTCCCAAAACCAGCACAACACTGTCCACCTGGGCCGGGATTCAAACTCAGGTCCTTACGATTACCAACTGGAACTTATGCCGCTTACATTGATTCTAAGTAGAAATCTGAAGTTATTTTTCATACTCAACAGTGTATATCTGAGACACTATACATACACTCCTCAGTTCACTCCTCCTCCCCCCTTCATCCCCGGCTAGTAAAGAATGTAAATCAGAAAAAAGGGCTAAAACAAATATTTCCAAAACACTTGAAGGACAAAGAAATAGCCCTAATGACACAATTCAAAATAAATAATTCAACAACCAGCACAAAACATAAATGCGATATACGAAATTGACATCCCTTAAGGTAAAGAACGAAACGAAAGGGAAAATAAGGTAAAAAAGGTGAAAAAATAAATTTTGTTTTAGTGATATTTTGATGCAAAGTGAATACAAAAGATATTTTAAGACTCAATGAGTCAAGTGGCCCTGGCATGTTAAAACACACAGAGTATTGCCATCCATTTGTTGACTCCTTTCGTCAGTGCTGTTCGCCATCTGCGTACAAGCCAGATATGGAAGAAAACAGTTTCTAACTTTGCCTATAAACAGCATTAATATTAACTATCAATTTAAGTTTATATCCTCCTCGCTTGACCAAAGAAAGTGCTCTAAACTATTCATTTCTCTATTCAAGGAAGAAAAGTTCTGTATGTTTCTTGCTTCTCTTAATCATATACGGTCAAGAGACCGAGTACAACTTCACCTCAGAACTTTTACAGTATTTTCATCCTTCAAATTATAAAAACAAATTCGTAAATATCTTCCCAAAAAGAAAGAAAAAGAAGTTTACTTACGAAGTTTTTGTTTATTTTCATGCAAATACTTTGGCGGCATACTGTAATGTTTTTTTCCATTGTCTCAAACAGTGCAATTGGCTTATGCGCAAAAAACGAAGAGCACCAACGGATCACGTCCTCAGATCAACCGTCCCTTTGCTTGAACGCAGAGATAATTTCTCCTCTCTCTCTCACTTGAAGAGTTTTGCTCGATTTTGATATCGCTGTGCGGGTCTCCGGGTAGCAAAACTATCGTCCTTTTTTCCTACCAAAACTATCGTCAAGTTCTTTTTTTTAAAAACTTATTAATCACTGAGTTGGCGTGTGTTTGATTAGAAGAGGATGTCCTTCCCTTTGGTCTTCTCTTCCACAAAAGATGTAAACCGGCGCAAAAACTTGGGGTACTCGCGCTTGTAAACAGCTCGCAACACCGAGGCAGGCGCCCATCCTCCTGGGTTTACTGGGGAAAGAGAAACACAGAGTGAGAGATTAAAACAACAACAAAAACAAAAAACAAAAAAGATTTAAAGCAAGAGGAGGTTCGAAGTACCACAGCAACATTTTTAGACATCAAATAAATAAAAGACAATGTAATGATGGATAACAAAGACAACCTTGAATCTAAGGGGGAAGAAAAAACATATGAGAAGGGAGCCTGAAAATATTCTTTGAAATCAAAAACTGCAAATGCCCTTAAGAGATGAGGGATTAACAATGCCTTGAATCTATAGGGGGGGGGGGGGAAACTTTGGATTTACTGGGGAAAAAGAACAAAAAAAGAAAGTAAAACAAAAAGACGAAAAGCAAGATGAGGTTAGAAGATCCGCAGCAAAAGCTTTTTAAGCATTAAACAAATAAAACACAAAATAATGATGGACAAAAACACAACCTTGAATCTAAGGGGTAAGAAAAGACATATGAGAAGGGAGCCTGACAATATTCTTTGAAATCAAAAACTGCAAATGCCCTTAAGAGATGAGGGATTAACAATGCTTTGAATCTATAGGGGGGGAAAAAAACTTCGGATTTACTGGGGAAAAAGGACAAAAAAAGAGAGTAAAACAAAAGGACGAAAAGCAAGATGAGGTTAGAAGATCCGCAGCAAACGCTTTATAAACATTAAATAAATAAAACGCAAAATAATGATGGACAAAAACACAACCTTGAATCTAAGGGGTAAGAAAAGACGTATGAGAAAAGCTCCAGACAATACTCTGAAATAAAAAACTGCAAATGCCCTTAAGAGATGAGGGATTAACACTGCTTTGG
>JAUEKT010321422.1:0-16022 GCA_031762655.1 Doris verrucosa | reverse complement strand
CATGTATTATATCTTCAAAAGTAAAAATGGCAGAACTGTGCAACTTTCTCCATATAGTAGAGTGAAAGACAAGCAATGAAATGATTCAGAAGGAAACTTTTTTGTGTTGTACTAAGACGTGATAAAAGTATCAGATATCAGGGGTTAAAATCAATGAATTTCACTACCTGAGTCAGCGTGACCTAGTTAGGGAGCGACTTGCGGTTTTCCCCGTGACCTTGCCTTGACAGGTGATTTATCGCTCCTGGTGAGGAGGCGTCGAGCTAAACTAAAATGCCGATTTGAGAGCGTTTTAAACAGCCGTAGTGAATTCATCCTTTTCTTGAGTTTTTACATATCTCTTATTGAAGAATGTATTTTATTTTTGTTTACTCAAATTTGATCCAAACTTGCTACTCCTTTGTGGTAACTGAGACCTTTGCATTGTCCCAATGAGGTAATAGAACAATAAAAAAAAAAGTTTCTTCTTACTCTTTGAGCCTGATATTTTTCACATCCGGAGGAAGGGTTTTCAACTCACTTGAGATTGACCTATTTTTAGCCCTAATTCCCTGCGGACTGAGCTTTTGACCACAACTTCAGCCTACTACTATAAATGTTCTTCTTTAGATCTTTATGCACGGTTGTGCATGAGTGTTCCTTTAGTTACCTGCGCGTCGGGGAAATTGACCCTGGTGGAAGGTCAGCCAAAGTTCACAGTGAGCATGCTCTGGCCAGTGCCGCTACTGCTCGGCGTGGCTTATGTAACATGACATTTTAAAACAGCTGCTTGAGACCACAACACTGAATATGCCTTTCAATTGAGTGATCAGCATAAAGACTGAAATCAGCTTGTTGTCACCATACCTTTTTAAATAGGACATTCACTTTGATAACTATGGAATGAACAGTCGAAAACTGGACTAAATTAGACGTATTTCATAACATCGTCAAACTTATCCAAGAGCCATTTTTAGATAGTTGCACGATAAATTTTTTCTGAAATGTGACATAACGAAAGCGAAATCAATTACGGTTTTATTTGTGGTAACAGCAAGTCCGGCCCCGCTCTGGTTTCATCACAGTCTTCACATATATTGATACCCTTAATCTCGATACCATAAATCCGTTATTACGCTTATTCATAAAGCCTGTTCATAAGGTTTGGTGAGCAGTAATCCATATTGCATTAATATTCATTCCATCTACAGCAACATAGAATTAAGATCTCTGTCTTTAAGACAACTATTTCAAATAAAATGTACACACATTATGCCAGCCGTTGAATCTCGATAATTAATTACATGCATTATAAAAACCATTGCACTAACGAATCCTCTACTACTTTAGATCCCTGTGTTGATACTTATTATGACTTCTTTTTACTTTTTGACGACACTAGTGATATTAATTACTTCGGTGTTTTCAAGAAATTAGAATTCATGTTTGTAAGTTTGAGGGCTCCAGATTCACTGCCATTGCCCTTGTTTCTGGATAAGCAACAGTTCAGTATAGAGTATTAATGCCCCGCCTGTTCAGCTAATAAACTTAAGCCTAATCTGTGCTATTCGACGAAAGGAATGCAGTGTTTTTCCAGGATATGATGTTTAGAGAGGACACTATGAGAAAACAAATGGCGGTAAGGTTTCATACTACTGTATACTAATTTTGTAAGAATGCAAATTACAGCATTTTCATCAATAAGCCAAATGTGAGATATAAGTGAATGAAGTTGTCTGAACGCTCTATTTATGCCATTAAACTGGGCTCTGTCTTAAAAAATATAATAATGATAATATATACATTTGCTATAGCGCTTAATCCAAAATAAAAGCTCTAAGCGCTTTACAACAGCGAACGTTAAAGTCATAGCTTACAAACAATTTAAATGAGGTAAAAAGTATTAACCAAAATGACATGGCAAGTAGAAAAATAAAATTGAGACATAAATGGACATAGTACATTGTAAGTCACATGATTATAATATCACACAAAAATATGGTAACCACAATAATTTCGTTTTATATATTATTGAATTGCTGTCTAAAATAAAACGTTTTAAGGTTCTTTTTAAATATTTCGATGTTTGATGAATGTATGTCTTGGGGGAGGGCATTCCACACCAGGGGACCATAATAGGAAAAGGTTCGGGTTCCAGTTTGAGTTTTTACTTTTGGAATCTTTAAAATCGTTTTGTCAGAAGATGATCTCTTAGTTCTTGATGGCCTGTAAAACGTAATAAATTAGACAGATAAATAGGGGCTGTATTTTCAAAACATTTAAAGACAGGTACAGCAGCTTTAAATTTAATTCTGTTTTCAATGTTTAGCCAATGTAATTTCTTAATTAAAGGAGATACACTTTCTTGTTTGCCTTTCAGAAAAATTAATCTGGCAGCATAATTTTGAAGTTTTTGAAGACGCTGCAAATTTTGAGATGATGTTCCAAAAAGAAGTGAATTGCAATAATCTATTAGAAAAGACAAGGGCCGTAACAAGTTTTTTTGTGGCGTCAAATGACGGAAATTTTCTTATGGCACTTATTTTCATGAACTGAATGATTAATGCTTTACATATAGAGCTCACTTGGGCGTCCATAGAAAGGGAGGAGTCAAGAGTAATGCCAAGGTTTTTTACTTTTCATATTGGAATGGACATTTCGCCTAGTCATTTTTGGTTCTGTGAGCATAACTTCGTTTGCAGTTCTTTTACTTCCTATTATCATTGATTCAGTTTTTTCTTCATTCAATTTTAATTTATTCGAGGTCATCCAATCCTTTGTCTTCATAATACAAGCTTCACTCTCTTCTAGAACAACCTCAAAATGATGATATTTCAAGTTATTAATGTTATATATTTGTGTATCATCTGCATATTGATGGTATGATAAATCATGTGCATTAAATAAGTTTGTCAGGGGACTGATGTATAAAACAAGCAAAATTGGGTTTCCTTTCCATATCACACCATCTAGACCTAAGACCTTCAAGCAGATCCTTGAGTTCTTCAAAAAATACATTTTCTTTATTTTCCTACTTTTTTTGTCTTAGCTATTGCCATAAAAGTTGAAATTTAGATTTGGATGCAGGGTATTGGCTAGGTAGAACTATTGAGAGCTTCATATTCCCTTTTCTGTGATACGCCCGTCTTATAAATGATAGCAATGAGCGCATGGATTTATTGTTTCCGGTTTTATATAAACACGGATCGAAACCTAGCGCAAGAAGTGATTGCTCTTTATGTTCGCAACGGCGTCCGCAGCCTGTGCGTGATTTATACGGAGAGGAGAGCCATTGAAATGTCATCACGCACGATCTGCGTGACACGTCAGTAGGGAATGTCCGGGCATCACACAATACGTATGCGTGGCAAGTGAGTTAAAGGGGAATGAGGTTAACTATTTTTCTTTTTAAAGCTGTAGATTTTATTTACCTAGGCCACATATATAAATTTATCTGGTAGCAGTGTTGAAGTCATTGGTTGTGGACTTGGTTCATTAACTATCACAACACACTATTGTATCAATGGCTTGTCAAATTCAGGAGGTTTGCCTGTCGCAGCCTGCAGTCATTCCAGCACAAAGATTTAAAGTGGGAAAAATGAACTGACAGGGTTTTTTTTCCTTTGAATGGGACCTGGATTGTTTAGAGCTCATGGAGAACCCTTGAAATGACCTCCTTCTATTCCAGTGTGAGCCTTGGGTGGCAGAGACTAATTGTTGGATCATGCAGCTGAATTCTAAGACGATGGGGGGACCTCATTAAACATTGGGTAAAAAGGGGCCATGGAATATCTAGTGTCGCTTTAATCCACTGCTGGATCAGGTTTGCTGTGGGCTGTTAGGTAGCGGGAGGAGTGACTGGCGCTGAGACCACCTTGGATTTATTCACAAGGGAAAATTTTGATTTCGTTTTGGTTACAGATTTCATTTACACATATAACATCTGATTTTCTTATCTTTATTTTAACAGCTTCAATATTAGGAAAAAAAGTCTCCTCAGTTACAGGTTCTTATATGGATAGGTTAATAATCTGAGTTCTTTTCGTTTTCAGGTGGTGCTAGTCAGTGTAACGCTGTGAGGAAAAATGGCGAAGTGAAAACGGAATCCTTGGAAAGTAAGGCCGCTGATCTTGCCCAGCCCAAAGCCCTCGAGTGTTCCTTCAAAGGCTGCGGCAGGAAGTTTGCCTGGCTAACTCACCTGAAATATCACGAGTTGACTCACACGTATGTAGGCCTACTGTCCTTTTAAATTTCTTTCTACCTATGGGTATATCTCTATTGTAGGAGGCATGGTGGCTGAGTGGTTAGAGTGTTCACCTGGTGCCCGAGAGGTACTGGGTTCGATTCCCACCCAATTCCGTCGTGTATTTTCCTTGAGCAAGAATATATCTCCAATTGCTTCACCCCACTCAGGTGTCGACGAGTACCCGGCTATAGGCAGAGAAAGAACTTGTCAGATTGCTAATGTGATGTGCCTCACAGGCTACTCTACTGTATGATCCCCAGGGAGTTGAGATGGACTTTGGAATCAAATGGCCTGTTGGGGAATAAATGATGTACAGTCGGTGAGTGTGCATTCATGCGGGAATACAGACTATCGCTCCATCTTTTTTTTTTTAAAATTGTTATTGTATATCGATTACTTTAAAGAAATTTTTCAAACTTATTTGGGCCTATTTTATTTTTCCATTGAGTGAATATCAAGAGGTTAAAAAATATAAATGGATCTGCAATGACAGGTTAAAAAGTTTGAGACTTAACTTTCGGAGTTGAAATAATGACAGGTTTTCCATCTTGCTTTTGCATTTAATTTTGTAATGAGGAAAACTCATTATCGTCTTCCACCAGACATGGGAGGGGGTAATCTAACTTATCGAGGGTGACTTTGTTGCAAAATGGGGCAGGGTACTATTAATGCATTGAGACAGCTGAATGCCAAAGTCAATGCACCCTTTTTAATATCCTTTTCTCTTATAAAGCTCATCAATTCATATTGGAAGTGGTTAAACAAGTTTGTCAACATATAGAGTTGGTGTCTACTAAATATTGTAGGTTAATTTCAACCAAAAATCATGGGAGAGAATTCACACATAAAAGAAATGTATTGTTGGCTGGTGATCTATCCTTTTGAAGTTTTGATTTAGCAAATCAAGACCTCAGAGATCTGATCTTCTGCCACATATGTCATTTAAAGGAGCAAGTCAAGCAGGCTACTGTGTTTTTTTTTCATAACCTTTAATTATCTTGAAAATTGTAGTTGTAGTGTCTGCATCTTTTTCTTTAACATCATCACAAGGTATGCAACGTACTTAGGAAGGCCAGGCCAAAAAATGTTTGTTTGAATCAAAGCAGGTAGCTTGCATTTGAACATTTTTAATTTTTTTATAGAGCATAGATTACTGAATAGACCTTACCATTAACAATATTGTTTTTTTTTATTGTCAGGAACAATCGGCAGTTTGAATGTCCTGATGAAAGTTGCGGCAAAACTTTCTTTACCGCCCAGCGTTTGAAAGTGCACCTGAGAACCCACACAGGAGAGCGGCCCTTCAAGTGCCCCCAGGCAGATTGTGGGAAAACCTTCACAACGGCTGGAAACTTGAAGAACCACGAACGGATCCACACCGGTATTGGCAGCATTTTGGTTTCTCAAAGATTATAATGTATGATTTAAAAAGAAAAATTATGTGGTTTTCTTTTTAGCAGTTTAAGCAGGAGTACATTTTTGACAGGAGTATATTTTTAGATTTCTTTAATTCTTGATGATGAAATGAGTGTTCAGATTGCTCTTTGTGATATTAACATAAAAGGACAATTCTGATTTTTTCAGAAACGTTTTCTTTTTACCATTGTATAAATTTTTTGTTTGTTCTGATCTATTTGTTTATTAATTTAACAAATTTGTCTTGTCTTTTCCCTCTCTTGACATGTAGGTGAACAGCCATTTGTTTGTGACTATGCGGATTGCAACAGGAGATTTACGGAGTACTCAAGTCTACACAAGCACAAGTTGACTCATTCAGGTACATCTGGTTAAAATCAAACGTGATGGACCCCACATTTGAATCTTAGACCATCAACACATCGTATGAATACTTCATCTTAAATCATTTGATCCACCCACCCGTGCCAAGCTAAATCAAGCCATCATGTATACAAAATCGCACCACTGTCTAAAATCATTGCAGACTTTGCTAAAAAAAAATTCATTTCGCAACACGTATTTGAAATGGCTTGGTATTAGATACTGTAGAGTGAAATGATTTTGACACCCTCAAAACACACCCTATCAAGAAAGTGTAGAACTAATTTGTAAGATATGAAGATTGGTTGACTTATTTTGGGCGTCTGTAAGGCATTTTTTATGGCGAAGATTATGTGTATTACTTGAATGATTTTTAAAAAACTCATCCCGGATATCTTTGATCAAATTCCCTCATGCTATCTCAGAAAATACATTTGATTTTTGAAGGATTTTTGAGATGGATAATGATAAATGACAGGAGACAATTTTCCAAGTCCATGCAGAAATAGCAACGTTCTAGGATGCCAAACAGGAATACGTGACATGAAACTAAACGAATTCCACAAGGATAATTCTGGGTAGCTTGAGTGGGGTGGACTGCGTGGAAAACAAGGCTGCAGAGTGAAATTTGAAAATGATGATGATATTGTTCAGCGAATCTGCGGAAACTGCAGGGTTAGGTCTTTTCTCGATCTTTTTTTTATCTCAATTCCTTGATTCGAAGATGTTCCCCCCACTTATCATCTGTAGGAAGGCTAACTTTCAAGTCAATTCCTTCAGTGGCATGAAAGCAATGTGGGCGTTGCTCATATTGCCAAACAAATGTATAATAGAAATGCTTTCATAAAATTGTGGGCGGGCAGTGCAAGCACACCTGATAGGCCTGTTTGGTTCTTTTCCTTCTATACAATTTTTACATGATTTTTTTTATCTTTCTGTGTCATCTCCAAAAAGAAATATTATTGATAAGACGTAAATACAGATACAAATTTTCGAAAGGCTATAAATTAGACATTTGTTGCCCTAAATATCAATAATTTTTGCTAAAACTGCTAATTATTATATTCTTCTGTAATAGAATTCTATGCTTATTTTATTTTTTCACTGTGTAACTCATCTTTACCACAAAGTATTAGGATTTTTACCTGCTTGCATAAATACTAAGCACTCCCTTAGTATTTTTTTATATTGTTATATTCCTCTGTGATATAACTCTATGCCTATTCTATGTTTACATACAGATGGTGGTAATATTCATGCATTTCACATGCATGCAATTTTACTTTTTTACTTTTTTAAACATACTTACCTGTGCTTACTACATTTGATTTGTACTATTTTTAACATCACTGGAAAAATTTTTCCCGAAAGGGATGAATAAAGATTATTATTATTATTATTATTATTATTATTATTATCATTATTATTATTATTATTGTAGCTCTCCTCTATTCCGCAATGTTGCATTCTCTTGTTACAATTCCTTATTTCCCATTTGCTTGAAACGAAAAGAAAAGTTGATTTTACGAACAAATGTTGGAGATTCTAAACGTAAAACCAGTCATGTGCGCGTTGCTCTGTGCATCATGACTTCTGGTTAAATGCAGTTTTAAATATATTTGGGAATAACAAGGCATTCGAATTTTAAATATTCTCTGGGAAACATAAAAGACTATGTTTTCTATCCGACAAGTTGATTCGTCATTTTCATATCAAATTTCTCACTTTTATGTTTGCAATTCCTCAAAGTAGTCAGTCAAGGTAGGAAGCTATTTGTTTATAACACCTTGTTTTATTTTCTTCTTTGAATGACTTCCAGGTGACAAGCCCTTCAAGTGCAAAGTTTGCGACAAGAAGTTCACCCAGAGTGGGAGTAGGCGCCAGCACCTCATTCGTCACCACTTGGACGACGAGATACGCAACAGCCTGAAAAGCAAATCTGCCGTGGAAGGGGAAGAGGAAGAAGGGAAGATGGAAGCAGTCCAGGATGAAAACGGCTTCAATCTGTGTGAGAAAGGCGCGGCGCTAGCATCACCTTTGGCCAATGGGCATCAGGTGATGCTTCTCAAGAACGCGTACCACCATCAAGGTAAGGAGAGTTTGGTTTTAGGCCTTCACTTTTACTGTTGAGAGCAGGTCTGGCATTTTCGGTTCCAAAGGTGAAGATGACATTTATCAGGGATGTGACTCTTCCTCAGAACAGCTGAACTCCTGGGAAATTGACTTTGTGCCGCATGAATTCAACCTATCATCTGAACCAAGGAAGAAGCGACTGACTGCAGCATCTAATGATGCAAAGAAATATATCATTATCAGTCATTAATTTTCTATACATATCTTTTCTCCGCACTATGTCTTTCATGACCTTCCTTTGAGAAGATATCTTGTGAGATAGACTTCCCCTTAAATGATCTGAAGTGAGCCCCACCCCTGCTTTATATAGTGCAGATATCCACAATGTAACCTTGCTGACGGCGCTTTACAATAAGGCGTTTTCCCCTATCCAGTCAACAACAGCACGGGACATGTAGAAGGAAACTTGCAGCTGGTTAGGAGCGTTACAAGTTCCTAGACAAAGACAGCTCTGTCTGCAATGGCCAGATACTCAATTACACCTGAATGGGACAAAGCAATAGGAGTTATTTTCTGCTCAAGGAATTTCACGATGATTGCGGGGAGATTTAACACCTGGTACGACTGTTAACGATCAGGTGTACTGACCACTAGCCAACTGTGTCTCCATTTGTTGTTTAAAAAATGATTTTTCTTATTATTTCATGCTGGATTCGGTGATGATGTTTACTTTTAGCTACCACAAGTTGTTAGAAGGTGCAGTGGTTAAGTGACCAGAGTGTTGGACTGCTGAGAGAGAGGTACAGGGTTTGATTCTTGGTCGCGGCCATCGTGGGTTTTCCTTGAGCAAGAAAGTTTCGTCCATTTGATTCCCTTGACTCTAGTGTAAATAATTACCAGCAAGAGCTGGGGAGTAAAAGCTGTGACGTGAAAGACTAGCGTCCTGTCCAGAGGATGATCCTGTGTCATTTGATATATAGGCTAGACCTGGATATCTTCATGCAAGTGCCTGAATTCCGGCAATCTTAAAATGAGGAAAATTGTACATAGGGCACTGCTTTGGGCACTGCTCAGATGCGCGAAGGTGCTGAGGCTCGATCGCCGCCTCAACTTCCGACTGCCAACTGCCGGCAATCGAGCCGACTTTCCGGCAATGATTGCCGGAACGTGGGTTAAAATGCGAGCGACGAAAATGACGACTAGGCCGAGCCAATATAGCTCATTGGGCCGAGGGCAGGCAGGTTGCAGTCGAGCAGTCTAACCCGAGTAGCCAGTACACTGGAAATTTAAAAACTAGAATCGCGATATACATGCATGTTCCGGATGCGATATTTCGTTTCGTTGGTTTTCAATAGCGAAAACTAAGAAAGAGATAGATTGTGGTGAAAATAACAAACAGCGTTTGCGTTTGGATTGTGATGGTGGATTTCGAAGATTTTCAAGGAGATGTTGAATGACGTAGATCATAGATCGAGGTTTTCCTTATTATGTTTAATTTTAATCGAAAGTATAGATCTAGATCTAGCTCTATTGTAGATCTAGATCTAGATTTGAATAGGCTGGACCATTGATTAGACTCGTCACCATGCCTGAACAGTTCACGGACAGGACGGCCGACCTGATAGCGATTAAACTATCTAGATCTAGATCTAAGTCTGAGAAATAAGTTTCGATGGCAATGGCTGGAGGGAAAAGACTAATCGTACAGTTTTTGTTACTTTTTTTTTAAAGAATGAATCATTCATCTGGAGGGAAATATGAAGGTGGTAGATTTATAATGAATTAGGAGGTTTGTTATTATGTTTAAAATAGTCATGTATAAATTGGTGGAATTCTAGGGAGACGGACTGGCAGACAGGGTTTTTGACTTATTTGATTTGACTTCAGCTTCAGGGGGACGCCCCTACCAGGGCTCTGCCCTGGACCCGGCTCAATTACGCATGCAAGAAATGTTCAGGCAATTTGATGAGGCTCTGCATCCGGGTCTAGCTGGGCATCACTTATCCCAAAGGGCAGGGGGTTTTAGTTTAAGTCCTTTTCAGCTCCCTGGGGGGGAGGGGGAGGGGGCATACAGTAGTGCTGCCTGTAAGATGTTCCATACTAGCATTCAGACAAGATCATTGTGTGTCTATATATGGGTACCCTCGGTCAGCAATCTGACATCCTACCCCACTCAGCCACTGTGCCTTAGTCATCTCTACTCAACTTGTAGTCCTGGCAACGCAACGGTATCAAAACTTCAATAACTCTGAAATTATTTTTTTTGAAATAGACAGACACACATACACACACTCGCATTCACTTATGGTTAAGGAGTTTCAGAAACCTTTTGTCACAATCTCATGGATGGTTTTATGTAAATGATATGATTGTAACAGCACATGAATAGAACAGATGAAAATTTTTATATATTTATATGTGTATGTGATGCGCGCTGCAGCAAAACTACCTTTGGTGTGAAAGACAGGAAAACACAAAAGATTTATATTTGAAGGCAGTCAAGATTTCAAACGTGTCCTCAAATTCTGTTACCAATGTTACCCTTGGTCATTCCATAACTCCACAAGTCATAATACGATTTTGTCCTCTACATAAAGCTATGATTGTGTCATTGATGCCATTGTGTTTTACCATTATATTCATCCAAACATTGCAATGATCACATGCCATTGAAGATGAAGTGTCATTTTCACACGTCTTGTGTCTCTGTCAGTCTAGCTTTTGATTGTTATATGTCCTTTTGCATGACATGAAAAAGTCATTTCGATTAGAGTATTAGAGTATTATTTTTTTCATATATATATAAAACATCAGTGAGATGGATTTTATATTGTGTGTCTGCGTGGCTTGGAGAAGCTGAAGTGGAACCAGACACATCCTGTGTGTGGCAAGACCGTTCTGCTGATTAGCCATGGTCATGTTGCCCATTCCACGTGTTACACACCGTGTGTTTCTGGCGGTCTGTGCCTGTGAACATCTGACATCGACACACAAAGGTGCCTGGGCTGGCTGGCTGGCTGGCCGACCGATTCACGGCGTTTTCATGCTGTACTTTCATGTCAAACTCCAGTTAACTTTATAATGCACTGTACATTAGATATGCAGACTAGATCTACTTAAAGTCAACATTTTTGTTATTCTTTAGAGTTTATTATTTATGCAAAGCCAGAAAGGGAAAAACCCATCCAGCCCAATGCAATAGATGGTTGTGTAGTCAGTTCACGTCCTATCAATTTCTACTTGTACTACGCACACCGCCTACAAAACCAGTCAAACGCCATTACACACTCCCTCTGGTATCAGTAGCACATTGAAACCACGCTAACCAGGGAACATACCATTTTGACAAATGCAAAGGTGTGTGTCATGGAAAAAAGAGGGCCATGTCTGAATTGGACACACTTTATTACTTGAATTTGTGAACCGTGACAACATGTGTCGATATGTGTCAACCTGTGCTCTGCTATAAAGTGTTACAGCAAAATCTTCCTTTTAATGGCAATGGCTCTATTGCTTTCTTGTCAGCTTTGGCACTACAGGACGACGTGAATCGTAGAGTTTTAAACCAAGTCCCCAACTCTGTCCATTGCGTTGCATTTCAGAAATGTTGTTAGTGTAATGTCCAAGTTGCATTTGAGTTCTACAGCCACGCCAAACAATGCAAAAGTCAATGTTGTGGAAATAATTGTGAGTGTGTGAGCAAAAGATGAACAACGTATTGACATTTGATGGAAATCCGATTCCGAACAGCTGACAACTCCACCACAAAGACATTGCCACACCAGTGTTTGCACTGTGTTGTTGTTGGCGTGGGCCATGGCTCATTTCCGTGGCACGCTTGGCCTGTGGTGTGACTTGATGCAGTCATGCTGGCCATGTGCTGCTTCCTTCCACTCGATGTTTATGTCCACACAAACAGACATCGATGTCGTGCCTTGAAATGGACGTGAACGACTGCAGCACATTGCCTTGTTTCCATTCTCCCTACATTTTATGAGGACAAGAAGAACAGTTGATAGATTTTGTTCGCGCCCAGAACCTTCCGTATAAGTGGAGAGAATGGCGCTATAGAAGTGTCTATCATAATTATTATTATTATTTGGGCTCTTTTGTGTGCGTGTGTGTGTGTGTGTGTGTGTGTGTGTGTGTGTGTGTGTGTGTGTGTGCATGCGAGTGCCAGCCTTATTGCAATCAACTCCTGCCTTTAAATGCTTGCACCCATTCCACCTCCCACTCTCCTTCTTATTCTTAGTAAAAAGAGAAAAAAGAAAAAGAAGTGAAAGAATCAAAAGAGACAACATGCTTTCACTGAATTAGATTTGCACTCGAATGACCCAAATCTAAATAGTAAACAAGATCTCACACCCACAAAAATGAAAAGGTTATGAAATCTACCATCATTTGCCTTCGCTCAAAGATTGTGAATGGTCAGCCTTAAATACGCCTTAAATTCAAACATGTTGCACTAAAGAATTAGTTTGTACGTATTCATATATATATAAAAATATTCATCATAAATCACTCATGCCGCCTGGAAATGCTGACTGAAAATTGTGTTCCCTTTAAAATGCATTAGCAATATTGAGTTAAAACAGAGGTAACTTTTCATGATGATAAAGGGAGGATTTTTTCACTAGCTTTATTTACCATTATGATCAATGTGTTGGGATTTTTTTGTACTAATGTTAGTGTTAAATTAAAATAAAAGAAAATTGCCTTCAAACTTAAACCAAATCAATTGAATTATATTATTCTAACTGTAATAAAGCATCATTTGGATTATTATATATATTATCAGTGTAACCTATATAATGGTACCTTTATTCCTGAGGAGTTTCTTTTTTTTTTAAAGATAGCATTATCATCTTATTTTAAATTGCAGAAATGCTAACACTATCTCATTCAGTTATTCATATTCATGTCATTTAATTTGATATAGCAATCTTATCACACACGACATGTAGTTTTAAGTAGCCTTTAAAGAGGATTCCTGATGTTGTGGGCAGTCATCTCAAACTGCCGCCTTGGTTGTGCTTGTCTGGCATCCGTGTGGAGGTCAGGAGTGCGGGAGTTTACTTTGATTGGCTGGCTTCAGTTGTGGCACGACTAGAAGGAGCAACTTTTTATTTATTGAAATGCCTTACAATCTTACAATCAATACAAGTGTTGTTACAGTAGAACATGGTTACAGCGGGACTTTATGTTCCAGAAGAAAAATTCCGCAGTAGGGGTGTTCCTGCTATAGGGATGTAAAGGGGATTAAGCGAAAAATAGAGAGAGAAAAAACTGACTGCCAGCCAGCTGTTTTAGTCTTAGTTTGTGCGGAAGTGTCTTTCAGCTCCACCCCCCACCACACACACACACACACACACACACACATAAACGCACACTGGCCCAACCCCGCTGGCCACAGGAATGGTCTGCTGTGCTAACAATTAACAAAGAATATGATGTCTTTAGCCTAAATTTATTAAGCCTAAAATAACTTGGAGCTTGTTCAATCTCTCCCGCTGTATCCATGTTTGGACCTTTCCTGGTCAGAAATTGTCCCGTTAAATCCATGCACAGGTAATAAAGTTTATATAGAGAATAAAATGGGGATTCTAACAAGGTCCTGCTGTAGGGAGTGCCGCTATAGATGAACACTACTGTATTTTTCTGTATCACTTTCACAATCTCTTCAAGAATTATTGCATTATGGCAGGGCATTTTTTCAGTCAGTCATAGATGTGAAAATTGTGTGAAGGCACCACACCACACCAGGCTATTTACCAATGTAAATAAACATGCAGAATGCTGGGTGAATGTGCAAGCTGAGTTTACACAGTTGCATTTACATGCGTCTGAAAGTTGTTATTAATAACCGTTGTTGACCGAGGTGCAACTTGGCATGTAGATTTTCTCGACAGGTAAATCTTGCTGCAATGGCTTCAACATGTTGCCTTGATTCAACATTTGTTGCGACTGGCATCACCAAATCTGTCCTGGTTTACATCTGCTGAGTATTCAGAGACGAGGATTAGTTCCTGTTTAAAGCAGCTACAATGCCTTCGAGTAAAGGCCTGTCATTAAAGTTAAAGAACTCTGATCCAACCCAACACTTTGATGAAACTTAAATGACTACTTTCATTTTTGCTTACACGATGTTATCTTCCACCTACTTCTACCAATTTCTCTCCGAATCTTTTAGTTGAATGGATTTATGTAGTCATCTGGTGCCTTCCCAAAATGCGCATGTCATGTGTAGCCTACTTGTTCCTCTGGGTCTTACCGTTTTATTTGTTAAAATGTTTTAAAAAAAGTAGAAACGAGATATCTATTTTATTATGACAATTCAAGATTGCTTTAATTTACTTTGAATTGTGAATTATAAAAAGATTTGGAATCTCATATGTAGCAATGATGTTATTATTGTTAAAGATGATAAATCAAAGGTACAGTGCAAGAAAAGTGTTCCATTTGCATGTCCAGTTATTTGATTTTGTATTGTTAACACGATGGTAGAAGCCTGTAAGTGAGACTGACAACGGCTAAGCCAGTGATAAGGCTTAACTGGAAGGCAATCACAAAGACTTGATGTTACTCTATGTATTATTGTTATCAATGTCATGACAAGCGGAAAGTGTCAGAGGTCATCAAATGGCCAAATCCCAGACTTTGGCTTGACTGAATCTTCACCCTGCTTGTGACCTCTGAGCCCCTGAGAACTTTGACCTGCTTACTTCGGGCCTACCGTAACTGTTGTCAGTGTCACTCCCTGAATGTCAGTGGACCCGCTGTGACCCGATACTTTCTTCGCCTTGATCAATAACAGGAACAGAGCCTACAGAGATTAGAGATACTCCTTTCTTGGATGGCCGTTGCCAACTTACCGTTTGTTTGCTACCATTTGCCCTATTGCATGTTGTGACAGAGACGACCCGCTCCTTTGAGTCGAAAAGTGCGAGTGAGTGCATGTCCAGTGCCGAGTGCCTCGTGTATGCCATGCGTGTGGATTGGAAGTGTAAACACTTTGGAGACACTGGCCCAAGGCTTAGGTGAACTGCAGAGTTGATGAACCGTTTTTTTCCTGTCCAACTAGTTGGTTTGTTTGAACGGAAATAAAAGAAGCGGTGCCTTAAATTTTGATTTGGCAGCTTTACCTTCTTAGTGTATTTGCTTTACCTTCTAGTGTATTTGCTTTACCGTCTTAGTGTCTTTGCTTTACCTTCTACTTCTAGTGAATTTGATGGGTGAATGATTGAATCATCTCCTCACTCATTCCACACACTCAGTACCGTACGTATTCATACGCTTTGCTAACAGGAACAGTCACTAACATGGCCCGATGGTAAATCCTTTCCCTTCACTCTCATTTGTCTCAAGTCATGGCATTGATGAAACCTGTCATTGTTTGTAGCCCTTGTCATTTTCACGTCCAACCATTCCATCATCCATGAATGTCATGCTTACTTCATTTCGATTCATGAGTTTTCTATTTTTTGTAAATAGAAATTTATTTTACAAATAATAATACATTGTCATTTTGCAAAAACACTTTTAGATTAAAATATTTCATTACACTTTCCGTCTCACTTTGTTTTTTTTATTGCCTAATTACTAATTTTCATTCTGTTCTGACTTGAAAACATTTTAAAATAAGACATTATTATTATTTTTCATCGAGATCAGTGTGGTGGGGGAGGGGGGTTGACCCTTCTCTTACTCTTTTATCTACTTGAAATGTCATATGGAGCTGAAGATAGGAAAAGATGTGGGGTGGGTGAAAAAGAACCACCGGCCATGTTTTAGTCTATGGGCCAGTGGTTGAAACCCTCCCCCCCCACCCCCCCTTGGGGATTTTTCGCCACCATATTTTCTTGAAAGATCACCTCTTGGGGAGTTGAAAACAACTTGTTATGGTTTTTTAAAGTGTCGTCTTCATAGAGTTATTGCCCTTTGTTTA
>JAUEKT010321311.1:0-10607 GCA_031762655.1 Doris verrucosa | reverse complement strand
AATAATAATAATAATAATAATAATAATAATAATAATAATAATAATAATAATAATAATAATAATAATAACAATAACAACAACAATAATAACAATAATAACAATAATAATCACAATAATAATAATAATAATAATAATAATAATAATAATAATAATAATGATTATTATTAATATTATGATTACTATAATAATAAATAAGGCGATGACTGAAATGGTAGTATAAATGCGAGACTCATAGTTTGAGTCAATGATACTGTGCGCTTTAGAAACTCTATAATACGCAACAATTTTAGGGTGATCAGCGGTGTGGTTTATCAAGCTTAAACACCTGTGTCCATCATATGAAACTTTCTCATTATTTTTTCACTTCTTTGAAATTTATCTTGTCCATCTAGTTGTGATGTCATGGTTGTCTATTTATGAATTCAGATTTTTAAAAAGAGAACATGTTGAACAAGTCAATGAGATCAATGAAAATGGACCTGACATGGAGCACACAAAAAAAATTCCCTTTGACAATTAAGAAGAGAAAAATGAGACAGCACATCAGATGAGAGAATGCAAAATCGTTCATTGGGTATCATCAGTGATGGAGGGAAATAGGAAAATAAACGCCTCAATCAGGGAAAAGAGTAGGGGAGAATTCACACAAAAGACGCCAGTGATGCTTCATCCAGGGAGAATGAGGTGGAAGGCAAAGGGAAAAAACGGGGTGCCAACTATTTACAATTGATTTTTAAGCTCTCCATTAAAAAATTTAACTCATCTTTTATTTTCCCTCTCCTTTCTTTCTTGAGAGACTAATTTAACACATAAGATATATTGAAATCATGGTTTTTTCGTCCATGTGTTTTAAGTAAAAACTTAACATCACCTGCAAGAATTTGACATTTTACATGTATGATATTATACTAATTGTAAAACACTAAATCATCAGTTTCAATTTCTTTCAAAACAAAACCTCAAGCACTAGAGAGAAAACATAGTAAGAAAAAAGAAAAAGAAAAAAAAGAGGAAGACCATCGTCACGACCATTTTCTTCTAGAGAATTAAAAATTTTCTTGTTTGCCTTACTTATTTTGTGAGTAAAGATTTGAATATTTTCGGACTTTGCTTTCCAGTTATTGCTCTCGCTTTTGTTATCTCCTTAACTTGCTTCTTTTTTTTCTTTTTTTTTTTTGTTACACGGAAATCTCAAGGTAAGCATGCAATAAAAGAATTACTCATTTAAAAATACAGATGTGAATAGACAAAAAAAGAAAGAGCTCTCAAGAGATAGATAAAGAGATTTTTTCCACACTTTTTGCATCCCTATAATAACTGGACTGTTAAGTCCAGTTTGAGTATTTTTGAGAAGAATGTCCTTAAAGGCTATGGATGCTTTAATCTATTTACTATTCCACTATTTGCCCATCTTTTAACTGGCAACGGTCAGAGGACTCTGGGTCTTGGTAAGTTGTGTCACAGAAGAATACAAAAAGTTAAAATGTCTAGGGTGCTAAGGTCAATTTTTGAAAACACCACAGGGCTGTGGTTTATCTCTTACAGGGTAACACGCAAAGCAGTGCTCTCTGAAACGTTATGATAACTTTTCTTAAGTTTTATCATTGAAAAGAGGTTGAAATTAAAAGAGCTTAAAATCTATCGATATTGAAAATCAAAGGCCAACAAAGCCATTGTGCTGCCTATATGATCTAAATCAATTTTGTTTTACCCTTCTAAGATTGTTAAATAAAACCTAGTTTTATCAGGTTACATTACTTTTTAAATATAAAACATGATTCAGTTCTTAAACACTTACATAGGAAAATGAGATGAAACTTTCTTTTTCTTGTTTTTGCAACAATGTTATGCAAAAAATATGTTTTACAACAAAGGTCTCAAAAGTGTAAAAATTGAACTAGAACCTACTGACAACACAATGACTTTAAACAATGCGTGGGACAAGAAGACACAGACTGCATTCAAGCGCACCTTGACTGAACCCATGGAGGTGGCAGAGGCCTGACGGGAATGGCCCTGCAAAGGGTGCAGGTCAGCAGGTACGGGTTGGGAGGCTTCAGTGCTGGAGGAGGAAGGACGAGGTGTGAAGCAGTCTGGGGAACGGGTTTCGCTTTGGGAATGGGAGGGGTTCACACTTTGCACACGGTTCAACGGGTTGGGGTCGGAAAAGACAGAGGAGTCCACCTGGGATGACAAAGAAGACGTCTGGTCAGCTTGTGGCTGTTCAATGCTGTCCTCCGCTTGCCGGACGGTCTCTGTGATCGACGTCATGATGGCATCAACCTGGGCTCTGGCTTGTCCTAGAATGGGGTCTTCCAACACAGATGGCAGTGGTTCTGATGAGCTACTGTGAAAAGCAGAGTCCTCCTCTTCTTCACCAATGCTTATTCTGCCCGCAGTTGTAAAGTAGATTTCCTTTCCGTCTTGATGAATTGCTGAACCATGAGCTCTTTCCGTATTGCTTGGTTTGTTTTGATAACGCTCAGAATGTGGCGGTGGAGGGGAACGTAAAGTGGAGCGGGGAGATATCGGATAAGAGCTCCCATCATCTTCCAGCACCTCTTCAGAAAAACTGACACGAATTCGTTTCTTTTTTGAAACAGTCGGAGAAGATTGCCGCTCCAAACTTTGCTCTTGAAAGACATTTTTCTTTTCCATCATCTCAACAATTTGTTCCTTATCCAAATTTGCTGCGCTGGTTTTTGAAATGACATCTTCTTCTACACTGTCAACCTTTTTCTCCATACTTGATTTTTCTTTGATGTTAGATGCTCCATCTATTTTTTCCTCCAAGTTAGACTCTAGTTCATGGCCGCTAACCCTCCGGAAACTTTCTCCTTCCACGACTTCTCTATCAACGTCTGTCATTTTGGAAATCGATGCTTCATTAGATATGATGTCTAGGCTGCCTTGGAAGGGATCCATATTTGGGAGATAATCTGTCTCCAAGCCATCAGGTCGGACTAAATTTTCGTTTTGTTCATCTGTCTCTATCTTAGATGAACGTCGAGACCCGTCATCCTCCCGCGAAAACCTCCTGGGGTAATCCTCTGACAGTGAGATTTTTCGCCCTGGAAAAGAAGTAATAAATTCCTCTTCATCATCTGCTCGACTGCGGTCCTCCGGTAATGACTTCCATTCAGGAAAGTTTGTTAACATTTCATCCTCCATGATAGTTTGGGATGTGTCCGTTTCTCGTGACCATTTCCTTTCACCACTGTTTTGATTAGAATCAGTGGATGATGATGAACCTCTAGCTAAATTCCAATCTGCCTGGGAACGGTCTGCTTTTGATTTATTTACTGGTGAATAGTCATCGGACAAGGGCATACCTGGCCTGTTCTCCCTGGAAGCTGTACTGTCATCTTTTATGCCGTCCTCCTCCTCATCTTCCTCAAGCTTCTCATCTCCCTTGCCCTCACACTCTTCATCCTCATCCACATCTACTGTGTCATCTCTAGCAAAATCTCCCACAGACCCATCGAGAGCCTCAACAGAAAAGCCATCCACGTCTTCGTCAAGGTCACTACTACGCTCTCCTTGGTCAGATGGTCCATCATCTCCTGCTGTGATCACAATACTCAAATCAGTACCTCCTTTTCCAACTTTACTCCAATCAACTACACCTTCTTTAGGTTTTGGTTCAGTCAAAGAGGTATCTTTGCTTGACTGCTCAGACTGGTATTTGCAAAGCTCACTGCGGGATTCGAGATCTTCGTCCCCATTCTCCAATATTACATCGTTCATACCATTTGCTCTCGGGGACTCTTGCTCCAAACCATCTTGGGAAAGATTGAAATCTTCGAGAACTCCCTGAATCAAATCGCGAGCCCACTCGTAAGCAAGTTCACTGAGGGCAGCTTCAGCCATCTTTTCATCATGATCTGACATGTCTTTGTCAGAAAAACTTACACCACTGTCTTTAATATTTCGATTTTTCGCTGAACGTGATTTCAGTGCAGATTTACTCTTTTGAGGCTCAGTCATAGTATCTGAATCTTCTTTTCTTTTGACAGACACCTCTTGACTCAAGGAGGAAATGTCTGTGCTTAGTTCTGATAAGCTTCTGTCACTAGGATTCAAATCTGTATCAAAAGGGATTTTTGAAGAGGGAGGTGTTTCCCCTTCGGATTTATGTTTGTCGTCATCTTCCTTTCTTGCCACAGTACAACCGTTGTTGGAATTTATCTGATTGGTAAGGCTTGCAATGGACGCTGAAATGTCTCCATTCTCAAGAGGACAATCCTGGTTGACTTCCATGGCAGCAGCAATGCTTCTGGCCACAATGTTTTCTGCTGCCTGAAAATATTGCATCTCTTCTTCTATCATATTTTTTTCATCCAAAGGAGAGAAAAGATCTCCAGACTGGCCCGGTTGACTGGTTGATCCATTGCCTATGTCACCGTTCTGAGCAACCTCTCCATAGTCTTCACTTTGACCCTTATCAACACTGTTATCATTTACAGCGTCTGAGGACGCAAACCCAAAAGCAATCCTGGGTTTCTCGTCTGGTTTACCTGGCGTGAATACTTCAGAATCACTTGTGTCCTTGCGAGAGAGAGACATCATTTCTGCTCTCATGGCTCCAGCTATACTGCTAGCCACAACGTTGTCAGAAGGCGTTCCAAAGTCTGTACTGACAGACATTAAAGACTCAACGTCAGACATGGTGTTCTGTGAGTCGGACTGGCTGCTTGAATGGCGTCCGCCCGGCTTTTGCAGGGCACCCCCTCCTGGACCGGGTCCGTCTTCATCTCGGCTTTCCCCACCGCTGTTTGATGCGCTTCTCCTGTTTCCTTTATGGTGATTGAATTTTTCAGTGCTCAGTCTCTCTGCAACTTCATTCAAGTCTGGTAATCTTCCTCTGCCATCGAGGATACCCAGCCCCTCCTTGTAACTGTTCTGAGGCGTGTAAGCTTGAGCTGGGCTTTCCAAACTGATACCCCTCGACCTCTGCATGCCTTCAGGACTGTGACAACACAAAGAGTCTTCACTGCTGCCGCTTGCGCGGCCAGAACTACCAAACATAGCAGCTTGTTTAGCTCGAATCCTAGACACCATTTCGGCACTGTTGAAACTTGTCAAACTCCCCATAGCCAATGCACCCGCACCACCTTCGACGTAACTGTTCTGAGGAGTGTAAGGGACACCTGCGTCCCAATCAAACTGAGACCTCTTTTCACTTACTTTCTCTTCGATGCCGGCCCTAGCCAGGGTTGGAATATCGTAATTCGGCGACTGGCCGAATGGGCCTGTGAGATCAACATAGCTGTTCTGGGGCACAGCGGGAGATATGAGAGAACCCCCACCCCTACTTCTTCCCCCACCACTTCCGCTACTGTCAAGGCCTCCTTCATTGACGGTCAAACCATTAAAAGAGTCAAGACCGTCGGACTTGTTGCCAACAGTGCCATCTACGTCGTCAAACCTGTCTTCATCAGTGCCTCGCCGCCGGCGATTGTTCAGGGCCCGTTTCTTTTGCTGTATCTTCTCTACCATCTCCTTGCTATTGAAACTGGGGAGTTGGGTTTGCTTGCGAAAGCCGGGACCTACGGGACTCATGATGTAACTGTTTGGTGGTGTCTCCGGGTAACTGGGAACTTTGGATCCCTGGCCCGATTCCTGGCCTGAGATTTGACCAGAGGCCGGCAGGGACAACAACTCTTGGGGTGAGCCCGTCGATGGACATAACAGTTCAAAGGGGGAATGCATGTCCAAAACGTCTTCAGCATTGTTGATTGGCTCTGTCTCTATTTGGTTGATGGTGCCTGAGAGGTCTTCGTCTAGAGCAGAGTTTGTCTGGGCAACCTTCTGCTGCGCCTCTTCTTCTTCTTGCTTGGCCATCAAACTAGACAAGAGGCTGGAATTAGACATACTCCTGCTTGCCGGACTAGCGTCTGAGGGCTGCTGAGGGACTCCTTCAATAGTGGTGTCCACAAGTCGTGATTCCGAACTTTCTTCCCTGCTTTTGAGACCACATTCACTATCACTACTCAGGCTTGGGGAGATGAGAGCATTAGTTCCGACAGCGGCAAGGTCGAATTGGTCCATCGAGGTTCGAAACTGATCTGACTGAGCAGTTTTGGCTAAATTTATGTGACGCCTCATCTGCATGTTTCCTTCATCAATGTTTTCAGAGCCCTCTCCCTCAGAGCTGGTTGCCACCGACAGGGCATTCATATTGTCATCGTCGGGCGACAATGTTGCTTCTCCGGCTAAAAAATCCCTTATCAGTGGAAGAACACCTTTTCTGGAGACCCGAGTATTGTTTTGTGTGAAAGCAGTGACGTGCTCCACTCTTGCCGGGAGTTCCATCATTTCAAGACCCAGGTTAGGGTTTGTAGAGCTGAGCAAAACATCTGTCAGCTGAAAGTACAGAGACAAAAACAAAAAGTGAATCAATTCTGGAAAAAGCATTAGAAATTTTGTTCTAAACAGAGACAAATAGAAAATTGACATCCTTGAACAATTTGTCATAACTTAGAGAATTGTCTTATCTTTTTGTGCACATTTCTTTCATGAGCAATGTTTGAACAAATATCCCTTGGGTCATGGTCAGAATAAATAGTCAGATGATTTAGCAATTTGTCTATTGTGCTTCTAATCCAATCTACAATGAGTTTAATTTAACTTTGAGAGTTAAAGTACCAGCATGGATTTAAAATCAACTCGCGAATTATCCACTTGTTTTTAACCATACAAACACATAGGCAGGAGCCATTGAAAAGTTATCACACAAATTCGTGCAAGTGGTTATATTTCAAAGTTAACAAGATGAATTTGTACTTGGTGAAGTTGATACATTATTGTTGAGGTTATCAACGATAAGTTTGTACAGCAGGACATGTTTAATCAAACCTGTTCTCTGTAGACCCGACTCGCGGAATACACCGCTATACAGCGGCTGGCGATACTCTCCTCGCCCATAACCAATGTCATGATGATTGTGGCATCTGCTGGAAGGGATGCAGAGAAGGCAGATGCATCATGGGAGAATTCTGGCCGAGATAAGACTTCCTGGAGATGGGATGGAAATACAAGTCGCAAATTGATGATGATTGTCCAAAATAAAGTATCAAAATGATTTCGGCGTACAAAATATGGCTTTACTTTATTATGGTTGATGCAGAAAGGCTTCTGGATTTTCATTTTATTTACATAGGACAAGAAGAAACAACCTATCATAAATACACAACACGAGAGAAATATTGCAATATAGACATAATACTTTCCATTTACAACTCTCCATTAATTTAAAAAAGAATGAATCTCAATTTTGCAGTATGGCGTACACAATTTTGATGATGATAGGTTCAAATATTTAACCACACATTAGGTAGGCTTGATTAGAAGTTTCTCTGAGAATAACTGAAAGAAATAATCCTGAGGAAGATTTCAACCTTCGATTAGCTCATTAATGTATTCAGCATTATCAGGTCTGTTTTTGAAACATTTGCACCAACGTTTGAATAGAGGCTTAGTTGACAGAGGCAATCTATTATTTGCCCTTCCATTGGTAGGTCCCCAATTCTTGCAAAGCCTTCCTGATACTTTTCAAGTAAAACTACCTCCATGGCTTACGAAGGCAAATTAATGCTGACTCCCATCTCAAATAGACTTTCAAAGAGATATTGTACGTGCATTCAAATATGTCCACAGGAACGCCAAAGATGACTACACTATTGTTAAATACAAAATTCTTCTGGCAACCGTGACATTACTTCACTTTTAGATGTGCATGAAGGAATCAAACATAAACAGAAATTCTACCCTGAACAGATAACATAGCAGACTGCACAGAGTACGAGTGACTAAGAGAGAATTTTAAAGTGAGGAAGTAAGAAATAAACATGAGAAGATTCATGCGAATACACCCAAAGGCATTGAACCATACCGGCAAGTCCATCGTCATTGATGACATGGCCACCACTATGTAGGAACCCCTCAGCAGCTTCATGTCCTTGTGCAGCATTTCCATCACAGTCAGAGCTGTTGTATGTGGAGGAGATCAAAATTTAAAAAAATTTACGAAAGGCCTGATAATATATCGTCGGTGTCGTTCTATAACTGTCTAACTTCCAAAGTGAATTTTACAGACCGGGCTATTGTAAAAATTGATTTAAAAGTATCAAAAGGAGTAGCCTGTTTTCTAATGCATTAACTGAAGTCACAAGATGATATCTTTTCCATTCCTTCAAAGCTTTCCTGCCTAATAAAGGTTAAAGCATTCACTATGGTTGAAATTGGTACAGAAATGAACTTTACATAAAACTGTAGTTGTACGTTTAGAGAATGACACCGACAGTATATATATTATAAAGGAACCCAACGAGCTGAAAAAGAAACAGGGAGGCCTTTGGTAAAGAAGACAAAACGAAACAAGGATGCAGCCCACCCTTCAATAATTACAAAAAAAAACCCAAAATAAATATGAAACATTATAAGCAAAGTAGCATGACGTATTCCTATAGATGGAAGTAGGGTTGTAGAAGGAATACGTCTTGTTGTTTTGGTCGTATTGTTTCTTGTTTACATTGGGTTTTTTTGCAGTTGATGAAGGGTGGGATGTCGAAAATTCTTTATTGTGTTTTGTCTTCTTTTCCATCTACAGAAGCCTATTTCTTGTTGTTCTGTTTGTTTGGTTCTTATATGTATGTAGAGGGTATGCATAAAAATACATTTAACAAAAAGAACTATACATCATAAGAAAAAGCAACGATATTAAAAAATCATGATGCTGACTTAGTGGTCTGGGAGTTCTGAGGATAGGAGAAGCTAATAAGGAAGCTACAAAAAAACGACGAATCTTCATCATCAGCAAAAATCTGTGATCAGTATCAAATCCACTTTTGAGGACAAATCAGAGGTATACTCACAGGACAGGTCAATTTTGACCCTCTATCTACAGTATCACAATTTGACTCCATTGTCTTTAGTAGTAGGTGACTTGAGCGACTCTAGACCACTCCTATGTCGTGGCCTAAAACGCTCGCTTCGCTCGCTCTCGCTCAAATCACCTACTACTGTATAACCTAAAAATGCTGAAAATGTGACAATGGGAATTGGGAAAAGTCCATAAGAGGGTCAAAAAGTTAAAAAGTCTAAAGTGACAGTTCCCGTTTGCATAGTTCTGTGTGGGAATGGGTGTTATGAAAAATTTTAAAGTGTAAATATGCCCTATATGTGAATGGGAAAGAAAGCAGGGTGTAGTTCGTAAACAACCTTCTAATCTAATCAATTGCTCCTAAGCACACTAGCACTCGTAATATAGTTTCACGCTCCAACGCACACACTGCATAAAGACCTATTGAAATAGCATGTGGGCTTGTCTATTCATACATATGCAAGCTGTTGCATGAATGAACTCAGCTCAACACATTTTAACGTTTTAAGATTATATAATATTATATAAACGTCTGAAATTATATTGTTAATAACTAATCAACCCATTGTCTCAGCTAAGTGATTTAAAGACTAATGAATTCTGCTCATCAAGGCGAGTTCATAGATATAAAACAGTACATGGTTCTATAAACTTTTATTTTTATACCTTTCTCCTATCTTTCTATCATTATTAGTCTTTCTTTCTATCATATACTTCCGAGTTTCTAAAAATTGTCGTATCTATACCATGTTTGGTGTTAAAATGTGTGTATTGATGTGTAGAATGTAATGGTTTAGTTGTAACTAGAATCTAATAGAACAGAAACGCATTGTTTTAATTTTTACTTTTGGGTAGGTATTCCATAGCTGTAACCACTCAAGCATGCAAAACCGCGTGCAAACGCTTACGTCACACATGAGGGTAAGCTGCCGGCAAACATTCTGAGCCCAGTGATTGGTTAATTTCTCGCCGGTAGAAATTCTGAGCCCAGTGATCTGTTACACTATTTTTGGACTGCCGACTGCAATAGAGAATGTTGACAGACGTCATTTCTGATTTCGGATTCTGTGAGGGAGGGTTTGTGTATTGTCATAATCTCTAGGCTAGTATGGCTTCAGACGAATTATCTATCTATCGAATGTATCTATCTATCTGTCTAATGTATCTATCTATCTATGTAATGTATCTATCTATCCATCTATCTATCTATCTAATGTATCTATCTATCTATTAATGTCTATCTTTCTCTCTCTATCGTACCAAAATACTCTCAGACGTTGGATTCAAGAGCAGAATACGAAGTAGGCCAAACGTTCCTGTGAGAACGGTTGACACAGTTAGGAGGAGTGAATTAGGTCAAACGTTCCTGCGAGAACAGTTGATACAGTTTGAAACTCAGTGATGCCATACTAGTCTAGAGGTTATAGATTGGAGGTCACTGAGTGTTTGTGGTGGTTGTTTTGAATAATCAACTTGACCCCTGGATCACTTGACCACTGGAAAAAAAAAGATTGGTTCCCCTTTCCCCTTGTTGTTGTTGTTCTATTGTCATATTGTTCTGTTCTTTAATTTTTAATAAATAAAATGGATATCAATCTTGATTGGGAATCTTCAAACAAAAGAAATAATTCACCTATTCTTCCTAGTTCAATCCGTGGTCTTATAGTTGGTAAATCTGGATGTGGGAAGACTAATCTTTTATTAAACTTATTATTAAAACCAG
>JAUEKT010321200.1:0-10610 GCA_031762655.1 Doris verrucosa | reverse complement strand
CCCCCCCCCCCGAATGATTTGTATGATTTGATAAAGGATGCAAAAATATTTCACATATGTTAAAACAATGTATACTTGCCTAAGTCTAATGCTTCTATCTGGAACTTGTCTGTCTGATTCCTTTCAAATAAGTCTCGGAAAGCTTTCGTCAGTGGTCGTTTTCCAGTATTGCCATTTGCTCCAAAGATATTGATGAAGACGTTGGCATTTGTACCACATCCTTTCACATCACCAGTAACAACAACAATCTCGTACTTAATTGGTGCTAAATCTGGAAAAGAAAAACAAGAAAATATTGCTAGAGACACCTATTGGAACAAAAATAGAAAAGCAATTGAAATAAAAATAACATTACAGAATTCCCTCAATTGAGAGTACTTGTATTCATTTCTCAACTCCTCAAAGAGAGAAAAAAAAAATCCAAAAAGTAAAGATGAGCTATTGGGGTACTTTTAAAGAAGGATTTGGGTCTTCAATGTTCATTGACATGCTTTTAAAAGTATCAAGTAAATAATTAAAATGTTTTATCTTTATAGTAGTCCTGCTACATATTAGATTATGCTAAAAAAAAACACCAACTTGACTAATTTTTGAATTTTTGGAGTTTAATTGTGAAAGACATAGAGAGGTATATTTTAAAGTGAAAATAATATATTCTCTCCAAAAATGGCCACATAGCTGGCGGATATCGCCGGTCATTGCTATAGCATATTTTTTAAAATTATTACTTATTGGTCTTGCTCACAAACAAAAAACAAAAAAAGGTTCACAATAGATTCAATCATTCATAGAAGAAATATTTAACTGCAAAATTTGTAACTTTTAATAACAGGTTCCTGTTAGAGAGATTTTGATTTTGTTGTGAAGAAAGGAAGATAAGGGAATTAACATACCGGTACGCTACATCTTGCCAAACCAAGCACTCCGGCTAATATTGGCCTATTGTGTATGTCATTTTCTTTTCATTAAGCATGATAATGCAATTTTTGAATAGTCTAAAAATAAATTGTACAACCTTCAATGATCATCAAAGGTGCGTCAGTTATTTTGAGGGTCAATGTTTGTTCTATTGTTCTGTGTTATTGCCAAACATCTTTAAAGTTCCCCTAATGCTTTCAAACCTTTAATACATCAAAGTTGAAAATAACGTTAGATCATCCAATGTATGTATATAATTGAAAAGAGGGTTAATTTGTTACAAAAAAGACAAATGATAAAACTTTGCAGCTTCCTTACTTCTGGTTGTTTTGACTTGGCTCTCCTCCACTTTATCCACCTGTAACAACTCTCCTTCACGTTTGTTTACACGCGGGCAAATGCGAATCCAGTTTTTGCAAGGGAAGATGTACCTGAATAAAAGGAGATACAGTTTGTAAACACAGGGATGAGGTTCTAAGTTATAAAAATTATCGTCATAGTTTTGCTATGTAAAAAAACTTTTTGTACTACTCGTTCCCACATGTGACAAGTAATGGTATTTAATCCCTATCCCGTATGCGTATTTCTTCAAGTCATCGACTTTTAACAACCTGTGCCTTTTCTAAAAATTAAGCTTCTTACAAGTTTTTCTTTTGAAAATCATTTCATCTTTAATAATTGCAATATGACATCTGAAATATCTGGAATGAAATAACCTTATGAAGATGGAGTGGCTTAGATTTTTACGAGAACATATCCATATAATTTCATCCTAGAATCAGTACATGCCAAACAAATATAATGATACGGACAAAATTATGGAAAGGCCTATCACAGCAAAAGTGCAATGGTTTTCGGCAAGATCAGTAAATTTACACCGCCAATGCATCCCCTGTGAGAAACTAACCTCTCCACATGAGTGTTCAAATCAACTTTACCTGTCACCGGTGTTGGTGTCTGTGACAGCAATTTCATGGCAATGCCACATGGCCGCTCTCCCTTGTACGTCGTCTATCGGCCGGTCTTCCCGTTCATAGGCGCCAACAATGCAATGGGTGAGTTTGCCAAGAGGAGGTGAGCTCATTGAGAAGTTGTTGGTTGTGCCCCTGGGGAGAGACATTTCAATACGTATCCGTCAACCAAGAACTCATAAATTTTGTATGATGGTATGGATTTTATTGTTATTTTAGATAAAAAATAATATTTCATGATTTACAACAAATGAAGCTCTCAGCTGTCTCGGTGAATTATTATTGTCTTTTTGTTTCATGTCCATTTCTTTTAATGAATTCAATCATATATTTGCAATGTATTACAATTTATTTTTAAGTTACATGCTCATATGCAGATATTTAATTCATCATGCTTTTACATTAATAATTTCTTGGGTGTTATTAATTTAGGAGACTTAATTATTCTTACACAAACTTTTTTCCCAGAGTAAGGCAAAACTTACTTTCTGAGTATTTTGTTGTGAGCACTGTTGACTAGTAAGAATATTTTCGAGGACCGCTTTTTGCCTTCCAAGATAACCCAACCATTGTGGATTGTTCCACCTTCCGTTTTGTCTGTGGTTGTTACCTCTATATCGTACACTGAAAGCAAAGATACATTACAAAACCTCAAGTGCATAGAATACTGGAATAATACTTCACTATCACTTAAAAAAAAAAAGAAAAGTATGCTGCACTGATAAATATGACAAGTAGCCATGCATAGTGATTTGATTGATGTTAGCTCCTGCTATGCTGTTTGGGAATACAAATATTGTTCTTAAGTCCCACAAGTACATTGCAGTCTGATAGTGCTTTAGCAAGTTCAATTTTCTTTTTTTCATGATTAAATATCTAGAGAAACCTAGAGTCACGAAGTACATCATGACTCTATTTCATGTCAAATGTGGGATGTGTTCAATTATCTAAAGACTGTTGTCATTTCTGTTAACTTTATTCCTAATCTATGATTTCCATGATTCAAAGCAAATAAAAATTTATGACGTTTTGTAATAGTTTCTGAGAAATTAGTAATGCCTCAAAACTCTACAATGATCAGGAATCAGATAAAAGGTAATGGATAATCTTTAAAAAGCCATGAAAAGCAAAATCCGTAAGTCAGATGACACCAGATGTACTGACCTATCTTATCCTTGCTATCGACAGAGTCAGACCGACCAGACTGCTGACAGGTCAGTTCCCTGATGATCTGTTTGTCATCCTCTTTCTTCGACAGCCACTTGTCGCAATGGAACATGTAGGATTTCTTTGTGCTCAAATCAGTCACTTCGATATGGGCCAGATGCCATGCAGCACCAAAACCTTTATCACATTAAAAAAGAAAGACAAAAAGCATGAAGTAAAATTAAAAATAAATAAAAAACGCGTATAAAATAATAATAATAATAATAATAATAATAATAATAATAATAATAATAATAATCATAATCATAATCATAATCTAAATATTACTAATAATATTAATAATAAAACTAAGAAGTCATTGATGTAACCTCTGCTGACTAAAAACTACCCAATCACTTTGAAAAAAAAAGTGACCTGATGGGCATAAAGAGTCATAATCTTATCATGAATCGTAAAATTATAATGAGAAAAATCTCCATTCACAGTGTGAAAATTACTTTGTATAATGTACTGCGTATTTGCAAATCGAAGTCTGAGTTTACAAAAATTATTGAGAAAGCAATGAATGAATTAATTTTATCCTTTCTTTAAGCCCTAAGAATCCATCAAATCCACAAAAGATTTCACACCATTACATTTCTTTATACTCTATTATAATGAATCAAAAGATATGTCCAAATTGCCACATTACCTTTGTTGTCATGCCACACACGAACTTTGCTGAGTTCACCAAGAGAAAGTTGATTCTTCAATGTGAACACATCTACTTGGTTTCTCTCGAAAGGATCTTTGTTGGTTTCCGAGTCCTTGAGACGTACTTCACCGGAATCACCAAGAGCTCCAAATATGAGAACATAGACGTTGGCATCTGTTCCAGCCCCACTGACATCAGATGTTTTCACTGCCACCCTGTAAGATGTTTCTATTTGGAGGAAAAACAAAAAACAAAACGGTGAGTCATAATGCATGAGGGCTTGCTTGTTTACTAATTCCTTTTGCAGTTTTGCCTTATTTTTGGTTGGTTGGTTTGATAAAATTTTTATTTAATTCATTTCATGCTCACTAGCAATAAAAGCTTTCCTGATGCTTTCATTAACTTCATTTTTTTGGTCTTCCACAGTTGATTAAGATTTTAAAATGTGTCCTTTCACTTTGTTTCTGTTTTCTCTCAATGTTAGAAGTTTTTTTACTCACTCATCCTTTTTAAATGTGCGTGAATGTTTGACATAGAAATGGATCATGCCTTCTTTTCCTATGACCATTGTTAAAAATATTTTAAAAACCAAATTAATGAAAATTCTCCTAATCTTTTCACGTTAAACACTTTAGACGGCTTTTTTCTTTTAGCTCTCATCTGGATGACCTAGTGCCAAAATATTTTAACAGAATATCCTTTTCTTTTCTTTTTTTCTTTTTCAAAATTTTCAAACACAAAATTGACAGTAAATCAATAGTTTTGGTCTACATTTAAAACAAAACAGTACTATTCGAAAATGAGAGATAAAAATTCTGTTTTCGGGGCTTTTGAATGGCATAACAATGAAATTCCAAACAGATCTTGAACTATTTTAAGCAGATTTTATATTACCCGGTAGGTTAAAATTTTATCACTCTCAATCAATTATTTTTAGAGTAGGCCTACATGTACCTCATTAGATTTAACTTATATTGTGCATGCCCATGAAACAATTTGTGAGTTATTCTATTTTCTTTTGTTTTTTTTTTAAAGTTTGAAACGTTAGTTAAAATGACTGAGTATAATATATTGTGTGTTCATTTAATTCAAAATAACCCAGTACATTTTCAGTCTTCTTTGGGTGATGGAATTTAACAGAAGCAGTAAATGAAGAGAAAAAATGGTAATTAATAGGAAGAAGGAAAGAAAAGAAATAGAAATACCAGCAGCACCTGCTAAGTTTATGTGCAGAATATACAAGTAAAAGAAGGCAAAATTAAACACAGAGGAGGATAAATTCACGATTGTGGGATAGGAAGAAAAAATAGATAAATTATGTGTATAAAAGACTTACTTTCCAATACAGTCTTGCCCCTTTCCATTGCTGGTATGTCTACAACATTTTGTATGCCGTCCTTTCCTTTGCCGATCCAGCCGTTGAATTTGAACACTGACAGAGTTCCCGTCTCCATATTTCTCAGCTCGATCTACAAAAAATGAATCAGAAGGTTATAACTTCAATGAAAGCGCTATTAGAAAAACAAGAAATGCCTTAACTGAAAATTGAAAATTGAGAAGAAACAGCTTCAATCTGTAAACTGACGGCAAGATGATGGTAAAATAAATATTAGCACTCATAAAAAACAAGGAAAGAAAAACGAAGAAACTCTTCCAATATTCAAAATTATAGGAAAGGATTGGCACAAAACTGATGAGTGAAAGAGATGAGTTAATGATGATGAAAAGCAGGATAAGATCAGGAGGAGAAAGAAAGAGGAGGAAGACTAAGAGCGGCAGGGAACAAGAACAAGAAATATGAGGCTAAAAAGAAAAGAAAAGCAAAAATAGAAGAAGAAGAAGTTGGAAAGTGAAATTGGGAAACATTTTTTGAGATATCACAGCAAGGAAAGGCAGAGAGCTCATCTGAAATTACACCCCAAAAAGAGATGGTAATAATTGCATCTGAATTTAAGGACAAAATATACATGACATTTCTATTCTGAGAAACTTAACATTTTACCTAGCATTTTTGATACAACCCCTCAAATAAACTGATTATGAAAAGCCCAAAAGCCTACTCATTCGCCATTTCAAAAGTTACAAATCTTGTAAATAATAAGTGAAATTGCGCCTTCTATTTCTCAGATCTCCCTTAAGATTGTATGACAGTAGCGGCCACCTCACCTTTTCAAGGTTCCATTTCTTTCTGCTGCCATTCATCTCAAGCTCTAGTCGAATTTTTTTCAATGGTGCAACATCATCAATTTCCATCTGTACAAACATAAAAGGTTTGCCTCAATATTTATTTTAAGTAAATGACAGACAAAGTATATTAATAGCCACATAACAAGAAAGAGAGACAAGAATAGACCCCAATGAATCTTGACACAAACAGGAGTCTCGCCACTAAAGAGAAAGTGCTCTACCAACTGAGCCAGCTACACTCCTTAATTTTATCCATAATAGTTCTTGTGGTTGAAAATTTGTAGTAGGAGGCTGCTAGGAAAAGTAAAAAGATATCTTCTATAGTAAAACTATTGAAATAAATCTAAAAATTTCACCTTTCATAAAATATATAATTCATCGTAAAACATGAAAAACATCAGCTTAGTCTTTTGCTCTGTGTGTCATATAGTATCAGTATTGTATGAGACGACTTTCACCATCAGAAAACAGAGACAGATATTGCCTTTGAAATAAAGTTCTTCATCATCAAGAAGTGTCTAATTTAAACACACAATTTCCTTACTCTTATGAGATCAGTGCGAGCTCTCTCAAAGCGGTCTTCTCTTTTCTCCAATTCAATAGGTGAAGAAGTTCCCTTGAGACCGAAAACTGTCATCCAGATTTTACAATCGGTGCCAGCTTCAGAAACATCCCCGGTGGTCACTGTAACTTCATGAGGAATCACTGAAAGTAGGAAGGAAAATAACAGATACTATAAATAATTGCGTGCCTTCTCACTTTTGTGAGTTGGTAAAATATCAATTAAAGCTTTGGACCGAGTGGTTATTTTTGTATCATATCAATAATACGCTGAATGTCAGTAAATCTACATTGAAAGGTACATTATTAGTAATATAATAATAACAACAGGTGATATTCTGCAATTACGATGATTCACCTTTTCAAAACTAACGTTGATGAATAAGACTGATCAAGGCTCTACGATATTATTTAGGAAAAAAATAGGAGATTGAAGTGAGCTGTCGGGAATTATAACTAGTCAGGAACTCATCATCTTTCTTATTTTTATCTTTCATCATATTTTTCATGATGGAATTATCAAACAACATTTACATTTGTCAGGATGTGCAAAGTTCCTTTAGAATAAAAAAGACTACTTTTTGGCAAAAGAATGATCTTATTTATCTTGCCTCTATCATTATAATGAAAAACAATAATCAAAGGTGAGGGTGAGACTAGAACTATTGATTGACCTGTTCACATCTAGAACAATTTGCTGCAAGGAAACCTGTGATTTATAGTAGCCAACACTACAATTACAATTCACACGGCATTTTCTAAATACTGAAGATTATAGTATGATTAATGAATTAAAAGTCAGCTTTGTGATAAAAGGCATGGAAAAAAATGTATTCCCCCTGAGAAATAAAGGAGACGCAAAACATGAAAAGGAAACCAAAACATTGGAAGCCGTGCCAAACGTACTTGGCTTGTATGAAGTGATGGAGCTCATGCCATCGTCCACACTAAAAGTCCTAGACGTTTTGCCGTCCATTTTGTCCCTGGCCAGCCACTGCTTGCAGTCAAAGTGGTAGTGCTTTCCCTTGGTCGGCAAATCAATTTCCATTTCTTTCAGGAACCAGCCAGTTCCTGGAGTCACACCGTCATGTCCAATCTACAAGGAAAATTTGAGTCATTATTGACATGCCCTAACTGTAAATTAATTATTGATGGATAAATAAATAGGCAAAGTAAGAAGAGTGTTTCCTCAACTCAACGATGTGTGAAGATGAGGCATCCTGGGTAAGGAAACTAAATTACGCGTCCTCAATACTAATGTCAAAAATGTTCTACTTTATGGATCGGAGTTTGGAGACTAATTAAAAGGACAACAATCAGAGATTTGTTAACAGATTGATGCCTAAGGAAGATCCTTACAATCCATTAACTTGACGAAATTTGAAATATCGAGCTGTGGGAAAAGATGTGGATGTAGAGATTCACAGGTGCTGGCATCAGGCCATCTAATAGAACCTACAACGGAGACAAAAATGAGAAAGACCAAAAAGCACAAATTAAAGGGACCTGGAGGTAATGTGAATTTAGAGATACATGCTTTCAAGTTTGGAACACCTTCATGTTTGTTTAGAGGGAATTAAAGCTTTTTCGATAATTGTCTTAAGAGAAAAGCAGAGAAAAAGAGGTAAATAAACTTAGTATATTTACCTCTACACGTTTGATTTCACCCACATCAACAGCTTCAATAGAGAAAATTTCCACAGAGCTTGGTTCAAATCTCTCTTTTTGGGCCAGTTCAAGGAATAAGCGGCCTGTGTGTTTCTTTTTAGGCCCGTAAATTTTTATCCAAACATTGCTGTCTGTTCCATTATCCTCACCATCACCCGTACAGACTTTGACAGTGTATGGAATGGCTGCAAACAAATAAAAGAAAAGAAAGATAAAGATTTAATATATTATTGCATCTCACAGTTATAAAACATGCATTAGTTAAAACTGAACAAAGGAGTAATGAGGCAAGAACTTGTGGGAGTGAATGTAAAATGGCTATTTTTGCATGAATGCCGCATTGATATCTTCAAAAGTGTAGTGAAATCACTTTGGCATATTAAAATATCTTATTATATTACTACTTAAGATCAGTTTAACAAATATACCGAGAAGTCCTATTGGGTTCAAATTCTGAAACACAGATTGTGTATTTTCTTTCCCTTACAATAATTGTTGCTGCAAGTCTGTATGTTAAATCTTTATCTAAAAAAAAAAAAAGCTTTCCTTTTTTTTTTATCCAAGTACAGATGCAGAAAATATAATATGTTGACGTAAAATTCTTTCAAATATTCATCAATTTTATTCAAATGGAGTCAAAAGATGTTCTTACTTGGCCCTTCCACCAAATCTCCAAGGGAGGATGCAATAGATTTCCTAGACATTCTAGGACTTTTTGAAAATGGATCCGTGGTTCTCATGGAGTCTAGGCTGGTCATGGAACCTCCAAACTTGGTGGACCTTAGAGTGCCAGTACTCGACATTTCTCCATCGTAACCCTATGCAGGAAAAAACAAAACACTTATGAATATAGCATTCAATTTTTGCTAACAAAAATGTGATCAAGGCATGATTTTATACAAAACCAGATCCAGATTTTAGGATATTGGTTGAGTGTGAAAAAAGCTTTGTAAAAATTAATCTTCATAGTTTATTCATCAAAGTAAAAGAAAAATTCGAATAAATTAAAAACCTATGACTACGAAACAAAACATAATTCAGAAAATAACACGCTTAGTTTCTTCTTTCCCTCATTTTCTTCACTTGACTCAGAGAGATCATCCAATAATCAAGGTAATGATTTTTAAAAGTCTATCAACTTGGCCAAGACGTCAACAGTTCAATCTGCTTTGAAAGCCCAGCATTATTCTAGGGTATCTTTCATAAACTCACAGAAGTTCAGAATATATCATGTGGGAGAAAAAATCACTTGCAGGACTTTGAAGCATCATAAATCTCTTGAATCTATATAGATTGTAATAAAATTCCACACAGACATTACTAAGCACATTATCAATAAGTCTATCAAATCATAGACCAATGTGGCAGAGCATAATGAAACAACAAGGTCTTACCAAGTCATTCAAGAAAATCTCAAATGAACACCGCATATACAACAAACGAAACCATCCAGCAATCTTCCAGTTAGGAAGGTCTTTGTGTGTAGACCCACACATTATCACGAGTATTAAAAGCATAGGGACCTAGAAATAACGTTCCGTTGATTGCGCAATTCTGATTTAGACTGTACACGTTTTTATTAAGCACATGTACATCAAATACTAAGAGACACAGTGGCCGAGTGGTTAGGGCATCAGACTTCTGACCAAGAGGTACGGGGTTTGAATTCCATCCATGACCATTGTGTATTTTCCTTGAGCAAGATAATTTACTTCAATTGCTTCACTCAGCTCAGGTGTAAATGAGCACCAGCAAGGACTGGGGAGTAAAACCTGCGATAGGCTAGTATCCTGTCCAGGGGATGATCTTGTATCATCTGTTCTGTTTAACGCTACAGAAATTGGGATAAGCTTCACCTCTTTGGGTCTGTTAAGGCCTAGAAGGAACTTTACTTATAGATAAGGTCAAACTTTTTCACCTTGACATATAAAGATCTCTCTATCTTGCAATCCTCTTTGTTCTTGGCCAGCCATCTCTCACAATGGAAAATAAATTTATCTCGGCCGTCACTGATCTCCACACGGTCCAAAAACCAGGCTGGATTGAACATGGAGTTGTCATGGCGAATTTTAACCTTGTAGATGTTTCCAAGATCCACAGCTTCCAGAATGAAACGATCCATCTGAGAGTGAAAATGAAAGCTAAACTTTTATACCTCTGCAGATTAAAACAAAAAGTTCAGTTTTCTGCAACAAAACAATTCATCCAAATGCTTCTTGCATATATAGTAGTATCAAGCATAAAGCTCAATAAATGATTTAATTCTGATTGAAGTGTTAAGCAAATGCTCATGTAAAATTTGGTTCAGAATAAAAAACAAGAGGACATGTTGAGACGGAGCCAAGAAATGAAAGTGGAGAAGGGGGACAGAGATAGATAGATAGATAGATAGATAGATAGATAGATAGATAGATAGATAGATAGATAGATAGATAGATAGATAG
>JAUEKT010321089.1:0-10612 GCA_031762655.1 Doris verrucosa | reverse complement strand
TTTATAATGAATTTAGGAGAAAACCGCATGTAAATCGGTCCAGTATCAACAGAGGAGATCGCTGCACAGTATCAAGTCTACCGCTCTTATTTATATAGATTTGAGCTTTATCAAGAAGGGTTTTCCGTTGAATCACTTAAATGTCGCAGAGGTACTATATTCAAGAGTAAAATATAGAGAGGTAAAAGTAATAAATAACAATTGGCCATTACAATTTCTTAAAAAATCAAGAATAGGAGAAGAGTACGCTTTTTCAACTCCTAAGACTAAGGTAACCTTACCAATCTAAGTTCTCTGCATCACCATATACATTAGAAGATTTACAACAGCCAAGCTTTCTATCATGGGTGTAAATATTATGCAAATCATTTGGAATCAAATCACAAGACAAAATATGGATAGTGGTAGGTTAAATAGAACATGGCACTCAAACTAAAATACACGCATACATGGTGAGTTCAGAAGAAAGGAAAAGGAAATCACAAGACGACTTCAAATTATCAACTAAATGGCAGGAAAGTTGGGTGCTTCTTTTGTTGGGTCTTTTCTTGTTTTTTGGGACTCTTTTTGATGAAATACTTCTTGCACATTAAAGAGATAAAAATAAATAAGATTGAGTACTTTGTGGTATGTTTTATGTAGCATTTCCCTTGCTTAAAAAATCTACAATTTTGATGTTCAACTTTTGATGAACAACTTCACATAAAACACACACAAATTAAGTGATGGTCATAACAATTAATTTCTCACCAAAAGGAGGTCATGAATGTGCAGTAAATTAATTAGATGTTCAATTTTCTGCTATGAAATGTAAACAGTCAAAAGTTGGGAGTTATCTTCCTTTTTTTTGAAAACAAAACAACCACAACAGAGAAGGCAATGGATACAGGAGAGGAGGTAGTGATAACCATTATTTTATGCTAGTCATTCCATTCATCAGATTTTTCACTACAATCAAATCATCAGCCATATCATATATGAGCATACCATATTGTCCGCATCTGACATTTTGGGCAAAATCCACCTACGAGTGTCATACTCCTACAAATTTGAATCTCTAGTTCCCCTCAAATCTTGGCTTAACTTGTTTTCTAATTGTGTCACATGTGCATTCGAATTTTACAGGTGAAATAACATGAATAAACAAAACATTATTTCATGGTTTTTGGCTCAGATAGGAAATCTATCTAGAATTATAATTTTTGTTTGCCATAGTCAACAAGGACATTGCATAAATTATACCATGTTGTTGTTCAAACAATATCTTTAAAGTGACGTACAAAACTTCACCCTTTGAACCCTGAAGATTTGACAAACTTAGATTCTTGATCCCAGCCTCTTTAGGTATAAAACGTCTAATTTAGTTTCAGTTGAGACCCGTATGTAAGAGTACCGAATAGCAGTGTTTAGAGTGTTGGAAAGTATTACAGTAATTCTAATCCCTACATATTGGGATAATGAGATATAGACTTCTAAGAGTTATCCCAAAATATCGAGATAATAGGATATAGACTTCTAGTAAGAGCTGTCCAAAAATATCAGGATTATAGGTTCAAACCCGTAAAGATAAGTCACGAAATGCTCAATAAATCCATTGGTTCGAAAGGTCTTAAGTGCAGCAGAACATTCCTTTTGACAAAACATGTCTGGGAATAGTGTTCTCCAAAGATTTAATTACGTTTACAGGTCCAAAATACAGTATCTCACAAACATCCCATAATGAAAACGTAAAGTTACTTCTAGGCCTAAACAGGCCCAAAGAGCTGGAGCGTATCCTGGTTTCTTTAGCATTACGCAAAACAGATGATACAATATCATCCCCTGGACAGGACGCTAGTCATTCACTTGCTGGTACTCATTTACACCTGAGTTGAGTGAAGCAATTGAAATTAATTTTCTTGCTCAAGGAAAACACACGATGGTTGCGGATGGGATTTGAACCCGGTACCTCTGTCAGCATCCAATGCCCTAAACACCCCACAACCATATTTTATCCAGGTTGCGAAAATTTGCAGTAAAAAATGAATGTTTGGCCAAAGTAACTTTGTTTGCTCTTCTGTAAAACTGCAAAAATGCGCATACGACTATGTTCCTGGGCAGTGACGTTACAGAATACAATAGTAATCATTTTAAAAATTAGCCACTGTAAAGTTCTGAATTATTCACAACTTTAAACAGCCCTCCTGCAAAAGTAGCAAAATGTGAGATAAACTAGCATGTGATATATGGACAATGAAATGTTAACATATAAGTACAATTACCTTTCCGGTACACATGCTTAATGTTAACAAGGGTTCCTTAGAAGGATTGTCAGTTTCTTTCATATTGCATGCTTCAGGAGGTTGTTATTAGACGGTTAGGTAAACATACCTGATTTGAGGTAACTAATTACTTCAGGCCAAAAACAAAGTCTAAACCTAGCACCAGATACAGGTTTATAAACAAAACATGCAAATATTCTTCCCTTGGCGGCTTGGAGAGCCTTGTTAGCAAAGAGGGCTGATACTCTGTATTTTTATGAAATTGTTTGACTGCCATGCCAACTTTGTTATGATGGATAGATGGAAGAATTTTCTTCATTGGGTAAAAGGCCATTTAAACGTAAAATTCTTTTGCTTGTTTATTTGAAATACTTTGAATGTATGACATAAAAGATGTGAGCTTATACTTGAGCACAACCTAATTAGGGGTACAGAATTCTGACCGCACATCATGAAGCTATATAGTCAGGCCTTGATTTTATTGAAACAGCACAGTAAAACTACAAAAACTATTTTCTTGCAGTATGTTTAGCTTTGTACTTAGTTTGGGAGAAAACTTTTTAAATGTACAGAAATAAACTCTGAATCAAATGCCCAATGGGCAGATGGTCAGGGGAGACAAATTCCAGTAACTCAAGACCATTTTACAATTTTCATTAAGTCTGTTTTACAATACGTCTACAGATCCGACTTCAGTAAAAGTTTGCAATCAATAGTTGTTTAAGTCTATAACTTTAGAGGTTATGCTGATCACCATGGCAGGAAAAGACACAGATGGTAGATCTACATTCTACTTAACGTTCTTATACTTGATTCTTCACGGCAGGCCTCAATACATTAAAGAAATAAAAATAAATAAACTAACCAAAACAAAATATAAGTAACAACACTAATACTCTGGTGAAAATAAAACTAAAGACAAAGAAATTCTCATCTGGATTTTATTTTTTCTATAATTGTTTTCTTCTGCTTAAAGCTACCCTAAAGATTAAAAATGCCAGTGTGAATTAAAAGCAAATTTTAGTTGCTTATAGTCATCTCATGGTAAGAGATGGAAGAAACAGGATAATGAAAAAAATACAATTTTTAAAATTGATAGAAGTTAAGGAAAGAAAGGGACCTTCCAGTATCCTGTATCAACCATCTCAGGCTAAAAAAAAACAATAATAAAAATCCTAAAACTCTATGTGAATCAAGGTCAAACAAAAGAAAAATACAAGAAAAAAGAAAGTAGCGAAATTTCTATCGAACTCATCCAAGATAGAAAACTGTACAACGCTGATGTTGTTATACCATGCGAACCAATGTATCTCTTTCAAGTTTAGTAAGAAAATACATAATTTTTCAAATAAAAACAACATCTAAAATGCTACTGACACATAAATTCATAAATTATAAGAATAAATATATTGAGGGGGCGTTCCAAATAATGATTCACTCAGTATGAATGTTTATATAATCTAAGATATATACCGGCATATAATAATGCAAACTAAATGAAAGATAGTTGCCTTTAAAGCAATTAATCGATAAGCATCGTTCAAGTATCATGAGGAATATTGCATTGTGAAAACCATTTGCACCTCAAAGCTTGCCCATGTACTATCACTTTGGCTCAATTCACAAAATTGCTTGAGGGAATGTGCACGGTTTCAAAAAACAATTGCTGGTATTCATTTTTCTTTCAAAGTGAGATCGGTTATCCTATAACCAATGAGTTGAAAGCTGTTTATATTTCATACAAAGAATGCCACTTTTTTAAGTTTATAAAACTAACAACAGACCTAGCATTTGTGCTACAATGGAACCTCTGTAATCGGGAAAGCCCGGTAATAGGCAAGAAATCCTAAAACATTGGAAAAATGTTTGCTCTCTTTACTTTTCTTTTCCTTAGAGGCAAGTACATGAATTAAGAGGGAGATTTGAAATTTTACAACCAACCATGCATTCTGGTTTGTCTATCAGAGTGAAGATTTTCATGACTGACATCTTGTCAAAACCACTGACATCTTGTCAGAACCACATTTCCAATATTGCTAAATAGCTATTTACTTTGCGGTCCTTGGCTAGATACCATCATCACGTTGAGCCCGTTTGCTAGCAAATTAAGAACATAATACAGTGAAACCTCAATATGACAGTGATGGCGGGACCAGTCTAAAATTCCCCAAGTACTGTGAGAATGAAAATTCAAGGGAAACAACCCAAACTGCCTAAATCACAATTTTTTAATTTTCTCATATCATCTGCAGTGTCCCTCTGAATGAAAAGCACTGAGCTATATATAACTGGAGTGCGCCTCGTATTGCAATTAAGAAGCGGCGCCGGGGAGAAAAACTGGTAATAAAATCGCCATCTTGGGTAGTCGATTGTCCCTTGTTCTGGACATACAAATTAAGGGAAGCGATGATCTTCTCTACGTCTATTTCTTTTTCTTTTTCAATTTTCAACAAGTAATTAAGGCTTAGTGTTGCCCAGAAACAGAAGAATAAAATTGCAGGCGTTAATCTGACTGAAGTGGGCAATTTGTTTATATATGTACCTGTATGACATACCGTCGTCCGGAAATACTACTGCCATAAGTCAAAATCGAGAAAGATTGATTTATGGCAGTAGTACTTCAAGGCGGTGATATGATCGTTTTTATAATATTTTAACATTGTTAATTTTTATTGGGTAGATATTTATTTGACACTACAAATGAAACTAGAGAAAGCAAAGGAAATTTCCCCAAGGTAAATCAAAACAGAATCAAAATTAAGAGAGGATTAAAAAAGCAGCCAAGCAAAGAGCCAATCAAGTGTAAACAGATGCCTCAAAGTATCAGAAATGTCTGTGACCTACCACTGCCAGTGATCATTGAAGTCTGTTACAAACTTACCCAAATGAAAGTAACTGGACAGCCCAGGAAAGGGGGCAGACAGGAAAGATGTATTGCATCATCCTGCCAAGCTCATGACGCTATTTCTACTGCACAGCAGCTTTACCGTAACAGCAGTACCCACTTAGTCTCACAGTGGGCCAAATACAGGAAGATGAGAGGGAACATTGAAAACAAATGAATTTAAGAGTGAAATATAGACCATGAGGCAGATATTTTGAGTCCAAATTATTAACAGCAAGAAAGTAGAGGAGACACCAAACATTAAAAGTTGTTTTGGAACATACAGCTCCTCAGTCTCTGTCTCCCTCTCTGTCCATCTCTGTTTAAGTCTATAGTATAATTTCTGTCTGTCTGTCTGTCCGTCTGTCCCTCCCTATCTGTCTCTCTCTCTCCCCCTCTCTTTGTTATGGATAATGACTAGCATACTCCATAGATTTCTCTGCGTCATTCAGAGCTGCCAACTGTGAACTTATAAACGCCCAAAGACTATTTGACCGATGAAGATGGAAACCATGGACAACGACAGGAAGGGCGGGGGATGTACAATTTGAAAATGAAGCGCTGAAAAGCCTGTAAAGGAGCAGGAGTAAATCCATAACTTTTGAAATACTAGCATGACTGGAGCCAAATTTAAAAACATGCAGTCTACAATGAGAGACAAAAAATGAAAAAATGCAAAAGATTCACTAAGAAACAATAGGTTGACAGGACTATCTGACGCATCTCTTTTTACATTCCAATTACATACTGTCCTTTTGGTATGCTATTAGTAGAACCATATTGCTAGCTTTATATACTGTGGTTAGTCTTAAGCTGATTTTTTAAAAATAAATTTATTATTTACGCCGAAATGAAAGACAAAATATATTATTTGAATAAAGCGTGCAATCTTAGTTATATAAAGATGTTAATAATAACAAAACAAAACAAAAATACAAAGAACTCAAATAAGTTGATCCACTATTAAAGAAAGAGAAAAGATTAGAAAAAATACATATAAAGATAAAAGAAAGTGATTGTGAAAAGAAACAAAAAAACCTCTGTTTTAAGCCACAAAGATGAATCTAGTGATAACTATGTTCACCTATACAATCATTAAAAAGTGAACAAAAAATATTAAAAAGATCTATTTATAAACAAGAAAGAGATGAGAGAGAAAATATGTATGTGACCAAAAATTGTACAAGTATGACTTCATGAAAAATACACATAGAAAAAAATAAAAATAAGCAGACTGCTATTGACTGACTACAATGGTAGACAGGAACCTGTTAGATAGGACTGGTGGGAGAAAGAAAAAAAAAAAAACGATGGGGAAACTAAATATACCAACAGTGGAAGCACATGAAACAGGTATTCACCCTTAGGCTTGTGTCGCCCACACTGCACATGATACAAGCCGCAGAAAGTGACAGGATGGCAGGGAGATGGGGGCCGACGGGGAAGAAAGAAAAAATAAAATAAAGTAGCCACATAAAACAAGACAATAAATAAAATTGCCTGGAAAAAATTAAATTGCCATATCTTTCCTGGCAATTTCACTTTTTGACCCTGTGAGGTATGAAAAAATCATGACAGCCAAATGTTCATAGTATTTTCAATTACAATTTCTTGCATTGACGGTAACGTTTTCACACTAATTAAACTGGTTTGAAATCATTACAAAATACAATACAACAAGAGGAAGAAAGAAAAATCAAGCAATATCACTGCACTCTTGAAACATAAGTTTCCTGGGAATTTTTTTTTAAGTTATTGAGATTAAAGACAAAGTGCTTTCTAAAAAGTACCTTATAACAAAAAAGGACGAGACGAGTCCAAGAAAATAATCTTGAAAATCCAAGCTATTTATAATTTTTTTCCCCCAATTATGTTAATCAAGTAATACTGTGATGCATTTGCACAGTGAAAATCAGAAAAAATTAAATACAAACACCTAATTAAAAATCTCACAGTTAACATTTTCTATCATTAAATATAAAAAAAATCTAAGAATTTCTCAGAGCGTGTTTCTAAAGTCTAATATGTAAATGAATGATCATGCAAAAAGACATGAACACAGACTAATTTCAAACCTTATTTACAAGCTAAAATGTTCAGCTCATTTTATTCTAAGCTAAGCAGACTAAAATGTTGATAAAAAACAAAAACAAAATTGTGTTCACAAGATTGTCATCCAGAACAAAGAAATGACCATTCGATCAGGAGGGAAATCACAATTGAATATTTTGAAAAGGATGAGCAGACACATTATGTCAAACATGGCGACACTAAACTGACGATTGAAGAGGAAGAAACTATTACTATAAGATGAGGTACAGATTTTTTATTTGCAAGATGAGTCTACCAGATGATATTACATTTGTATTTTACCGGAGAAGACTGGTTCTTCAAAATCAAAGTCCATTTTTTTCCCCATTTCATCAAAGGCAAATGTACGTATCCTACTCAGGCTTTCCCCCCTCAAACATTTGCGGCTGATTTGACACATTAGATCATCCATGTTTTTATATCTATTTTTTGGGGCCTTACTTCTGATTTCATTTAATTCAAAAGTTAAAAACATTTTACACCTAATATTACTACTATACCAAAGTTACAATAAGTATGTTAAGTATCAAAACACAAATTGACTCAAAAACTGCAACAGCAATACACTATCTATGCAATAGTTTTCCTCATCCAGTCACTGTCTCTTCCACAAGGCCAGTGAGTTTCAGCTATTGTGGGTCTAGTTCTGTATTTAAGATTCAGCAACCCTAAAGGTTGATTATGAATCTGGCCTAAGCCTAGTATTAAGTTCTGTGACCGGAATTTAATTTGAGTTTCGGTATGTCTCTCATAGGCTTATTATAATTGAGTCCCAAGTGACATATCAACAATTAATGTTTTGTTCAAATTTATCACTGCCTTTCAGCTCTTCAGTAGATCTAGATAAGGACGATGTTGATTGACTATACAGACTGTGTACGTACAGGTACACCCAGACAAGTCTCTGCCACTCCCATTTGTCCACCTTAAGTTGTAAAATGTAACATTGTGCAACATTTTAGTCTTGAAGCCTATCTGTAATGGCAGAGAAGATGAATGAAAAGTATATTGATAGAAAGGTAAAGCAAAACTATGAGAGAGAAATTTCAACAGCTTCTTAAACAATCTTTTTGAGACCAAATCAATCCAGATGATTCAAAATCAATACTAGTGTGTAAGTTCTGATACTTTAGATGGCCTCATCATAGATAGTACAAATGTTTAGCTGACAGAGTTGGCCTTTTGATGTTTATACAGATGATAGCATTCTGATATACGATATAGTGTATATATTTCACGGGGAAGATATAATTGTATTCAATTGATTTCTTTGCTCCATTTGCTTTGTTTCATAAATGAGCACTCCTATGAGGACAACTGTAATGTGCTGATTATGTCTTGACTCAAGACTGCTAAATCTATGCAAAAGAGAAAAAAAGTGTGACGGTTGGAGAACAAGGGATAGGCGTCTTCCATACTCACAGGACAACCAATACTACATCCATCCGTGAAGTTAGTACAGGCATGAAAGGGAAACAATCTTGAGCTATGATACCAGAAAGGATAACACACCAAAAAAAAACCTGACATAAAAAAGTGTGGAGAAAAAACTGTTGCAAGGAAACCGCTGTCATTCTTGTCATAATATATACTGAGCCACAAAAATAACGCCACACTTGTTTTATTTGATGTAAATCAGAAATCCTGGAAATTAAGACAAATGGTATGAAATGAAAGGAAATTTATAGACAAATCCAATGGTACCAAATAACTGGAGAATATGATTAATACTAACCGATAAGTATAAAATGCGTAACATACTAGAATTTTATTACAGAATTTCAATAAATATTTGACATGAACAATATATTGTCAAAATTGAAATGTAGACGCCCGTACACTGGATCATTTCTCTTTGGTCATCACAGACAGGCTCGTTTGAACTGGTGTGTTTCTCACATTCACTGGTACATTCCGAAATGGGACACCGTTTTGTTCACAGACGAGAGCAAATTTAACCTATACTTTGCTGATGGTAGACAACGAGTGTGGCGCAGGGATGGTGAAAGATAAAGTGATGGTTGTGTTTTGGAGACAGATCGTCATGGTGGTGGTAGTGTAATGGTGTGGGCTGGGATCAGTTCATTTCATCGCACTGGTCTTGTTGTGCTGCATGGTGGAATAACAGGTGAGGTGTATGTGGACAATGTGTTGCACAGCTCTGTTGTACCGTTTTTAAAGAATATAGGGATCTTCAATTTTTCCAACACGACAATGCCTGTGCACACACATCGAAAATATCGAAGACATTTTTTTTTTTAATGTAGGTAACATTCACGTGAGGTTTCAATTTTTGGGTTGTTTGCTTTGTTTGACAATCATATCATGTTGCGACCATCAGTTAGTCTTGATTTTGGTATGGTTGAAAAGAGTAATAAATTTCCTTTGATTTGATACCAAAGTCAATAATATACGTGTATATGAAATTATTTGTGGTGTTAAAACAAAGTGTGGCGTTATTTTTGTGGCTCAGTATATAAGTATGAATCAAACTATACATCTTAACTTTAAAAAAAAATGTAAACCACAATCTTTACATACTTTCACAGACATTTACAAAACCAAATGAAATAGAGGAAGTCCAAGGTGCATATGGAAAAGAGACCTAGAGTGGCTAAAGGTAGAATTTAGAAAGATGGGGACCATAGCTCAGGCCAGGGTTGGGTGGATGGCTCTTGTTTGTGGCCTATACTCCAGAGAGAGGTGACATGGCAAATGATGGTAGGGTAGATAATGATCAGGCAGTATGCCTAGTAGAAAGTGGATGGGGTTGGGTGGATGAAGATGAGGCCGGGTGCTTTATAGAAAGTGGATGGGGTTTGGATAGATGAAGATGAGGCAGTGTGCTTTATAGAAAGTGGATGGGGTTTGGGTGGATGAAGATGAGGCGGTGTGCTTTATAGAAAGTGGATGGGGGTTGGGGTAGATGAAGATGAGGCAGTGTGCTTTATAGAGAGTGGATGGGGGTTGGGGTTGATGAAGATGAGGCGGCATGCTTTATAGAAAGTGGATGGGGTTTGGGGTAGATGAAGATGAGGCGGTGTGCTTTATAGAAAGTGGATGGGGTTTGGATGGATGAAGATGAGGCGGTGTGCTTTATAGAAAGTGGATGGGGTTTGGGTGGATGAAGATGAGGCAGTGTGCTTTATAGAAAGTGGATGGCGTTGGGGTAGATGATGATGATGAGGCAGTGACCAGTGTGCTTTATAGAAAGTGGATGGGGTTGGGGCAGATGAAGATGAGGCAGCGTGCTTTATATAAAGTGGATGGTGTATGGGGTAGATGAAGATGAGGCGGTGTGCTTTATAGAAAGTGGATGGGGTTTGGGGTAGATGAAGATGAGGCGGTGTGCTTTATAGAAAGTGGATGGGGTTTG
>JAUEKT010320979.1:0-10613 GCA_031762655.1 Doris verrucosa | reverse complement strand
ACGACAACAACAAATACATAAAAGATCAACCTTAACGACAACAACAACACACAAACAAAACATCTCAAGGATCCAACTCCGAGTAAATAGTGATTGGCCCGCTGTACAGGTGATAGGTGGTGAGGCTGCCACCCTTAGGGCCCCTTATTTGGCTTTGATTTTCTGTTAGTGTTAGGATCCACTCCTTTAGCCTTTGGTCAGCAACGGTCTACCTGCAAGGCAGAAGATTATGATGTTCTGTAATGGTTGACTTCCTTAGCTTTTAGTGAGTCAAGACCCACCTGTATGACTTTCTGTTAGGTTTGACAGACTCTCTTGGTCTGCCAAGACTCACTTGCATAGCAGCAGATTGTGACTTTCTGTAAGGGTTGACTTTCTTGGTCTGGCAAGACCCATCTGCAAGTGCAAGTTATGATACTTATCAGAAACCAATTTGTTTGTAACAGCTTATTAAATATTCACAACTGACCTCTGCATCCACAGCCTGGGGATGCGCTTGGAAGCGGTTTGTTTCCCCTTCAGGATGCATAAGCCTGCTTAGAGAGAATAGTGAAGGCTGTTAGAGCCAAATAATTCCCTGAATATGCTCACTTGAGTAAAAGCATGACATTCACAGATATAGAAGAGCAATGAAAGATGACGGAATAGGATATAGAACCTTCCTGAAAAATAAATACTGTATGAATGATTAAAGGCCCTTTTTTCTATTATTATGGTACTTTGGTTGTGCCAATAAAGCCAGTGCTAGTTTTGAAACTAGGAAGTGCTGGATGACTCAGGGGGTGCTCGTTATAATTTGTTTTGTGATCAGAATCAGTGCAGTGATGAAGGCGAAGAGATGAAGATAGCCAGCCATATAGCCTATTTATATTTGATCTCTGAAATCTTGCTACTTTTTTTTATTTCCTGCAGTAACTCACACATGTTCATTATTTTAATTTTTTCCCCCCAGATTTTTGATGATATAAAGAGAATTTTTGCTGACTTAGGCTTTTGTTGAGTACTGCTGTGATGGAAAATGGCGATGATGACACGGCACCACCTTTTGATGTCTTCAAGTGGGACCTTACAGGGGATTTTTATTACATTTGTTATGACTAATACTTTTGACACGTAAATTGTGAAGTAAAATTTTAGTTGTTTCATACTGTACTCACAAAGTCTGTTTAGATAAGGAAAATGAAACACACATCAAAATTGTTATGTTTTCTTTTTCTCAAAGAAATAAAATACAGGTTTTATTGCAAGCTTAGGGTATAATTCTAATCTGTTGTTGCTTAACATAAATGATTTTGTTATCAGACATGTAATTTATATACTTATTTACTTAATTATATGGCATAAGTACAGCTTTTTGTAATTGATATTTTGAATTGAGTTCTTATTAAATGTGATGTTTATAATAGAAAGAAAAGAATTTGGGAACAATTTGTGGGTGATGAATTATTAAGTGCCTAGTAATTTGGTATACATCATTACATTTTATTTTGTAGGGTTTTTAATGTTCTTTCTTTCTTTCTGTCAACGCTCTCAGTATACCTTGCTCTGGTATCTTAAATTTTTGATGGCTATTGTCAAATATTCTAACGATATCTTCATTTTTCTTCATGTTTGCTTTAATCTTCTTGTGTCTGAGGCCTCAAAGCATTATTTGCCCAACAGATATTTTATTTCAAATTTTAAAACTCTAGTTGTCATTGTCACCTTAATCATCATGAGTGCCCCAGCCAGGGTGTGAGTAAGCAATGAACAAACATCATTGATATGTTGTATTTTTGAGTCAGACTGGCCAGTTCTAGTCCAGGTAGCCTTACTTATAATGGTGGGGCAGCAATGCAATTTGTCTGAGGACTGGCCCAATCCAGTGCCATTGTTTCAGAATCATCTTCTCTGATAGTCTTGTTTGTTCAGTCCTAAGCGTACATAATAAATAAAGCCGAGCAGCCAAACTAATTGAAAGCCGCTTGTCTATAATGGAATATAATCTTGAAGGCAATTATTGTTTTTGCCCCATTACAACAAGCAGCCCTCGCTTAGTGGCTGTTTGGCTTTGTTTATTATTATTGTACGCTTCGGTCCAGTCATTTCCTAGATCATCTCATTTAAACATCCATTTATAAAACTTGTGGACATTTCTTGTACATGTCCTTGAATTTCTTATCTCATAGTTATATCATAGGACTGACGTGGCACTGATCTGAGAAGTGTGCTTGTTCTTCCAAATCTTGATTTTCAACGCGGTTCCAGCATGCGCTTCTTGCTCTACCCATCCTGATCTGTGTGTCTGTCTGGTTACTGCTTGCTTTATTCATCTATGCTTATTGCCATTAAAGTTGACTGATTCAACCTTCGTAGTTTCTCAATGACTTGTCGGTCTATCTATAAATTCTTTTTATACCATCTCTCTTGACTTTTAAAACTGTGTTCAGTTCAAGTATTGCAGACACTTTCAGTCATTAAAAACTTAATTAACAATTTATTAAATGCCTGAACATACTCTAATTTAAAACCTTTTCATTTACTCATAATTTAGGCTAACTTATTAAGCTTATTAAACTGTGGGTTACATGACGATGAAAATAAAATGAACTAAATATCGAATACTAGGATGGCCTTTTGAGTTAAAGCAAGGGCTTGAAAAATATGAATAACAATTTTGTATGCTAATTGTTTCGAATTGAATTTTGCTTTGAAAACTGATTTAATATTGCTCAAGTTTTGTGGTTCCTAACATTTGTGTGGGACTCTAGACTCTGTATTTTATTGAATAACCTTTTAATTACTAGATTTTTTCTCATATACTCAGCTTTTTTATTTACAGCTCTTCTATGTGTTCCTATTCGCGAATCCATCAAAGCTTACTTTTACTATGCATTCTTATGTTATGAAAGTAATTGACTGAGAAAACCACTCTTTTTGTTTTTTAATATAAGATAGATGGAAACTTTGATTGTTATCAATTTGTAAAACATTAGGTAGTCTCAACCATCCTTCCCCTTTAGCCCTTCACTCTATTGCGCTTATCTGACTACTCGGCGGGCAATGATTCAAATCAAATTTGTACGGTTCAAACTTTAAAAAAATTGTAGGACGTAGGCCCGAACTCTCTGCTAGATTTTTTTTTACAATCGAAACACTGAAATAAATAGCAGTGGGGATAGATTGGATTTTGTAGATGTTCTCACGATACTCACCTATACCTTTGGCATATTATAAATGTATTCTAGTCTTTTGTGGAGTTTTTGAAAGCATGGTTCTTTAGTCTATAGTGATTACACGATTGGCCAAAGCTCCTATATTAAAATAAAGAGATGGCCAATTCACGTCTGCTTCACTTCAAAACATGCCACATATTGCCTACTTTTTGTTTTAGTACAGTGTAAGAGTTACAGGCCTATCAATTGGAATTGATGGTAGTCGTTGCTGCAGCTAAGTTTTTCATGTTTTCATCGCATCCTGTCATTTCCTATAAATTCATGTTTAGATGACAGGAAATCATTGCCAAGATAAATTTCCAGCCGTCAACTTTTCCAATTTGATACCTACAATTTTGTTTTATCGGAATATAGGGAAATAAGGAGAACAGTAAAAATAACAGATCTTATTATCCATGAAGGAAATTATATTACAGGCTTCCAATTTTATAGCATTTTAATTAAGATAAACGGTTTTATTTTTGTTCACCATGAAATGACCGTTAAACGCTTTTCTGGGAAAATAGAAAAAGGAAAAAATTGTTTTATGAACAAGTTGAGTGACTAGTGAGTAGTAATACTAGGAGGGCTGGACTCCATGACTTCGGAAAAGACATTTTTTCTCCTTGCATCGTTATATTGGTTTTAAATTAAGGACTACTATGTAGATTGACACAATGACATACAGAAAAGTTGGTGACCCAAAGTAACGAAATACTTTTGCTCATTTTATGTCTGGGATTTTATGTAATCTTCCACTTGCCGTTTATGTTATTACTATTTCTAAGAAATGTTTTCAGTTTTGAGTGAACAGTAGGGTCTTTTTTTTTTTAATCATTGTTTTAACTTGAATTTTATCACTATCCGTTTTAAATATTCATGGATATATCCATGTTTATTTTTATTTCAATGATTTTTCCCTTAAACGTGTGATCATAGATTACGTGTCAAAGTCATTATCGTTAATACAAACAAGTGATTGATTTATGGATGTGTTAAATGAACCTGGCATGTAGGACAGCACTATGTATAAATACCATTTAAATGTTTATGTATTGAATTTACTATTACGTATAATCATACACATGGAGTATGTATGCAGTCCAACTTTCATGAGGACTGCCAAAGAACATTGACACTTTTGGGTTTTGTCAATGGGTATCTGTTCTGGTGACAATACCTAGTCCAATATTGATGGCTGGAGTTGATTGTAGATGATATTTAAGACAGGTGACTATTCTGGACGGTGATTGCCAATATTCAAATCTACATTATTTGTGTTGTAGACAACTTTATTTACATAATACAGTGGTCAATGTTTAAGGCATAAAGGACTGCATCTTCTTTGTCTTGTGTAGTGATATGTATTCATGCCTGGGAGGGATTTTATTATTTTGTCAATGAAAAGGCCAAAATGTCTAAAATTTAGGTTGATGATGGCAATATTATATTAATGGAATTAAATTCATTGCTTGTACTTTATCCTGCAGCAGGTTTGGGAACTGTTCGAAGAATTTTTAGGTTGCTGAGTTCAAATATGACATCCATTTTGATGTATCAGATCATGTTTTTGCTTCAAGTCAAAATTAAGATTTTCCACATACTACGAAATTTGTTAAAAAGAAAGCAAACCTATGTAGGCCTATATGCCAAAAATACTGTGTGCTTCCTTCTTTTATATTTTAAAAGGCTCTAGAAAATGTCTTTTTACTTTAGAAAAAAGTCTCATAAATCGATGCCTTATTGATATTTATAATGCAACTAATGAATGCTCGAATACATAACTGAATCAAAGTATTTGTGAAGAGTTTTTTTTTTACTAACTTAGTCTGTGATTGCAGCTGTGGCAGACAGTCATATCAAATTTATAGGATGTCCACGTTTTTTCTATTACTGGGTATTTGTATTTCAAAGATTTTAAAAAGATATGCTTACTTCCCCCATGGGGACCTAGGACTTCCTTACAGCGGAGAAAAAATGAGGTCCTCTGTTATCCCCCTGTCCACGCATGTCGTAAGAAGTGACTTAAGCAAGGGCTGAACATCACAGGTGGGGTATTGCTCATGAATCACAAAACAAACTCTTTCATGATACATAGACAACATTCCTCTTCATTTCCTTCCCTATTCCTGTAATCTTCATCGGCTATCCATTCATGCTTTGTTGTCTTGTCCACATCTCTTCTTTTCTTATCTTATTTTCTTCTGTCCCATATGGACGGAGTACTTATTTACATAAAGGTTGGTAGAATAATGTGTAGTTACAGTGCACAATTTTGAGTTGGTGGCTATGATTAAGAATTTTATGTTGCTCTCAATTTTATAGCCGTTTTTCTTTGTAAATCAACTTTCCATTCACTTAGCTTCTGTCTTATAATATGAAGGGATCTCAGTTTTCCTTGCATGAGCGGAATTCCGTGGTTTCATGCAATTCAGTGCAACTATAGTTGATTCGGGACTATCGCAAGGGCCAATCTCGAAAAATGCCCTACTAATATAAGAGACCTACTGTTGTCCTCCCAGTGCGAAGTTGGTCTCCAAAAATTGCAGTGTTTTTTTTTCTTCTTTAAGTTGTAACCATGAATATGGGTAACATTCAATTTTAAATTATTGAGATACTTCCTTTCCTCTTTGACAACCTCTTTCTCTTTCTGAACTTTTTTACTTTGCTGCTTCCTGTCACTTCACCCTGGGATCACAGAAAGATGGAGGGGGTTAATTTCAAATACATGTAACTCGTAAATAAACAATGATTACTTATTTAAATAATTTCCAATTTGAGCTTTGACTTTGAATACTTTATTATTTTCAAGCGATTTGAAAATTGATTGAGCTTTTTCTGAGTCAATGAGTTACAATGGAAAAGATGTTTGGATTTATTATTTTAGATAATTTTAAAAGCCTTTTGGCTTGAACAATGTAAAAGCTAAGAATTTGACTGACGTTGTTGAAACTAAACAGCAATGCAGTTTGAGCATTAAAGTAAAAGTAAAATAGTAAAATACACTTTCTCTAAGTCTAAACCACCTGGAAGATTTTCCATAAGATATTTGGACAAGTTCAAGTGGTAACCATGATTTACTAATAATAAATACTTTCATCCCTTGAAAGTGAAAATTTCTTCTGCATCAGCTGCCTTTGTTGTAAATGTTTATTAGAATAGCAATTACCTAGCTTTGTCAGAATAAAATCATATCCAGAGTGTTCAGTTATATAAATATCATGCAAATAGATAATGATATTGATAAAGCTTTGTAAATCTGATGGAGAAAAAATGGAAACCATTCCCAAAATCTGCTAGGTCTATACACCAATAACACCTTCAACGTCATGCAGCTGAAAACTATCTTTTAGTTGATCAGTTTACTTTATCAACAACATTTATCGTGTCGTAGGATTAAAAGATAATACCTGAATCCGTCCAGTCGAAGGGCTGAAACCTTGTGTCTCATCTCTCAGGTAAAAACCACTGGGTAACATAATAGAGAGGAACAATCACATTGTCTATAAATCATTTTCATCTGGTTTTTTTACTATGCTCTCTGTCAAGTTTTTCTCATATATGTTATCATCATTGAATAAATAAATATGTGGATGTTAATTCTGAGTCTAAAAATCTAAATAAGAAAACTTTGGGTTGATTTTGTGTGTGCTTCTATTGTTATTCTTTACTTATTGCTTAAAAGGAAATGACAATAAAATTTGGTATGCGAAAATTGCACCAGAGCTTTCAAGTTTGTTGCTTGACTTTTATATTGAATTGTCATCTAATAATAACACTGTACAACAAAATTTCAACTTATTTTGTTTGCATAGATTTCATCATTGTTTCTGGAGTTTGGGGTACTGAATTTGAATACAACCTTTTTTTTTTTTGACAGAAATAAATTTGACGAATTATTAAAGAATTGGAAATAACTGATTTTTTTTCTTGAGGTGGGGTCAAGTAAATCACAGAAATGATACATTTCCACAGATGTTCTCTCAAGTTTTTTTGTATGAGAGTGAAAGGTATAGTTCATATTAATTACAAGGTGGATGTACAAATTTGTAACAAATCTGACACTTTATGCAAAATTGCTACTTTTATTATTTTTAATAAACTTATACATGGATCAAGTATAGAAATGATTAAAATCTTGATTTGTCAGAGGAAATTTCCCATTTTGAATTTTGAACCCATTTATTATTCTAACAGAAACATGTTTACCTACATGTACTTAAGAAAACAATACATGGTTTGTGCTGTGTTAAAAAATGCCGCTACATTCTCTGAAACAAGATAATTTACATTTAAATATCAACAATATAACAATAAGTAAATGATAGACAAAGTAATTGAATAGCCCTGTGAGAACAAAGACAGGAAGGATGCATAGGAATAGACAAAAAAAAAGTGACGCAAGACAGGTTCGAACCCGCGACCTTTGCGTTGGCACTCTCTGCTTCACCACAAAGAGAAAGCCCTCTACCAACTGAGCTAGAAACTTAATTGACAATGAGCAACATTCCATGCCAATGCCAAGGACATAAAGGGAAAAACAGTTGTTTGGTTGTTCATGAAAGCAAGATCAGTTTCCAGGTGCTGTGAGTTATTGCTCTCTAGTACTACATGTAGTAGGACTCTTAATGCCTTCTCAGGTGATTGCAGGGTTCCCACAAATTTTATGGACAAATCTCCCCGATTTTCCCCAATACTAATGCAGTAGAATACACTTAAAAACTGAAATTCAAGGGAACTTACTTTTGGATTAGCGCCATTTAGTGAACAAGAAATAAGGAAAACAAACAACATGTTGATTTGTTTTCAGTTTAGCCGCTTTTTCGGTTTGTTGGTTTTTTATTTAAATGATGTATCCTATTCCTACTGTTCTAACGTACTCTGACAAAAAGCCTTTTTCACTTTTGGCGCGAAAATTTTTTATTTGATAAATTGTTGCAGATTTATCAGGTGCATCTTCTGACAAAATCTTATATCTGAAACTTGAATAGAATTTGAATAAATCTAAATTTTAATTTTTCTCAAAAGCCTTCTTCCCCGAAAAGCTCAGCCGTCCTCTGACAAAATGCCTTTCCACTGACAAAATGCCTTTCTCTCCGTCGCAAGCGCCCATCGCGAGGCAAAATGCTCCGACAAAATGCCTTTCTCTCCGTCTAGACACCGTTAAAGACACTGGGAAAGGCTAATCACGAAGCAAAATGCTCCGACAAAATGCCTTTTCATAAGTTTTTTCTTATTGTGAGCATATAGAGCTCTGCTGAGAGAGCATGATTTCTTTATCGTGAGGCGGTGGGTGTCTTTGCAGAGGTCGCGGCTTGCATACCCATATACACCAACATGTTTTCTTGCTTAACTATTCTTATGCATCTTCTTTGCCTTTATTCTTACAGGACTATTCAATTAAAATACTTCGGCTATAATTTATTACTTATAGTAGTGTACCTGAGATGAAGGTATGTTCGAACATTGTTGTTCAGTCAATGTGTTTGTACACTCATGAATAATATGATAAAGGTGACTGACTACGTTTTAACCAGTTCAGTTAATCTCTTAGTTTTCTAAATTTGTATGATTTTTTTGTATGGCACGTGAAGAACATTTATGCTCTCAAACAAAATCAAACTGACTATGATTTCAACCGTACAAGGTTGTTTGTTTTTTTTGTCTTTTAGAGCAAAGTTTAAAATATGTTCATTTCCCATCAGTCGTTTTTATCTTCACAGCTGTCTTGTAAAATATATCTTAGCTCTACACAAAGCAGTATTGCCATACTCTTTGTTTTATGGGATACAGGTTTGTTTCTGACCTGCCTTCATCTGAGCCCTCATGGTACCAGTGGCAGACTGATGGGATTGCTTGACTTCTGACCGTGAGGTTACTGTTTAAAACCTAGCAATTTAGGCTCAATGAAATCATCGGCTATACCGGTTAATTATCTCTACCCGGCCCAGATATATTATTCATAAAAGCATGGATTTAGAGCTGGTCTTGAGCACGGGTTAACACACCCAAGGCTCGCATTGCATGTGGTCATAGCTGAACTCTATGACTACATCTTAATTAATCCTAATCTTCCGGATATTCACTACAAAATACACTGAAATCACACAAAAACACACCTACGCAATGACGCAAACACTCACAGACGTCAATACACACAAATTAATTCACATAAATACCAGTGATAGCCTGCATACACACACACACACACACACACACACACACATACACACACACACACATATATATACTCTTCAAAATAAGTTAAGTACCACCAGCAAAACAAGACACTTAGTATAGAAAAAAACAAAAACAAACAAACTTGGAAAGCGATTTCTGCCGTTTTAATCACTTTCACATGGCATGAAAGGTTTTCACCGAGTGCTGTAGCAGCAGTTTCGTTCGCACGTGCGCTTCGAACAACATGAGCCAAAGGTGTTTTGATTACTATTTGGCACGTGAGTATGCATCTGGTACTTAACTTTTCTTGATGAGTATAGCGAAAGGACGGCTAGGTGAGCAGCTTTCTTTATATTATAAGCAGCCTACTCGAGAACTGATTGATCGAAGTGATACGTTGGCTTGAACAGTCTTAATATAGTGTTGTGTTGTGAAGTGAAATTGAATCAAAGTACATAATGATGCAAGGCATCTTGTTTCATTCAAGGCAATGGAGATCCTAAAAAGGTGATTGGATAGGACAAATACGACCAATAATAATCTAATGTACACCCTATGGCGCTTTCAACATCATAATATATTGCTAATTTCATGTTGACAAAATTCGTTGGCTTAATTTTCAAACCTTATCATCATGCTCGCAAACATTATTTTACGCCAGTGTTTCTCAAACTATACTCTCCTCTCTTTTCTTTCTTCTCCTCTCTCTCTCTCTCTCTCTCTCTCTCTCTCTCTCTCTCTCTCTCTCTCTCTTATTCTCAGATCCCGATTTCAATTTCAAAATGTTATCTTTTTTTTTGAGTTAATGCAGCAATCTATACAGACCCAGGGGTCATAGGGTAAGGTAGTCGTATCTCTTTCAAGCTGCTAGTCTCAGGTAAAGAGACGATAATAATAACAACGGTTGCAACAACCATAGGTAAAATAACGGTAACAACAATAATATAAACAACAAGAAAAACCGTAAGAGCAACTATGAATGAAAAAATATCTTTGTTTCTGTTGTTGTTGTTTTTTTATATAAAAGCCCTTCCCTTCTTTTTCTTTGTCAGCTGCAATGTGATGGTTATCATTACTTTTACATATTCAAAAGTAACAACTTGTGTATTAAACAACATCGAATAAATATATGGACATACACGTCTATTATACTTTCAGTTTCTCTCTCTCTCTCTCTCTCTCTCTCTCTCTCTCTCTCTCTCTCTCTCTCTGTCACTCTCTCTCTCTCTCTCTCTCGAT
>JAUEKT010320868.1:0-10620 GCA_031762655.1 Doris verrucosa | reverse complement strand
TCATTGGATTTCAAAGTTGATGTTGTAACCAACTAACTACCACATACAGAACCCACTATAAACAACACGACACCACAGTGCTTATAGCAATCGACGAAGGTATACTGTTTGGTAGAAAGAGCTTTGAACGGTTATTTCAGTTTTGGCAACATGTAAAAAAAACTATTCAGTTTTAAGATAACTACATAGTTAAAATAGTTACCGGTTGAGCGCATAATTCTTTGCATAATTTGATATTTTGGCCGCATAATTATGTGCATAATTTTAAAGAAGAAAAAAAGCATAATTCCGCGGGCCAGTAGTAAGTAATGCGAAGACTAGAAGTACATGTAGTTCAATGATTGACCATAAAATAGCATATCATTTTTTATTTTTCTCCGTGCAATCAATATTTACCTTCGATATTAATTTGTAGGGCAAAGTCCCTCACTGCCTTGTAATTCCTATTCCTTTTACCTCTAAATCTAAACATGTACATAAATAAAATTTGTTTTTGCTTGTACTTTCTCTCTCCTTTCTGTCTTCAATCCTCAGACGTCCACGTATGCCATCTGTGTTCGTTGGCCTTTGCTTCTAACCAGCAGCTGCGAAGACATGTGGAGGGAATGCATAAGCAAAGGCAGAAAAGACAAGTCATGACGTCTACTCTATCGAAATGCCAGTATAAAGATTTGAATTGCTACAAAGAAGAAGAAGACTGTAGTAAGCTTTCAAAATCTGTCATTTCTTGTAGTAATGAAGATTATGATGATAGAGAAAAGGCAAACGGCCACTCTATGGAAAATGACCCAGTTAGAAAGTCTACGATAAGCATGATAGAAGAGTCATTTGATCCTGAGGGGTCTGGTCAGAATGCCAAGCAAAACTTCCATCTAGACAGCAATTTAACCCAGCAGAAAGACGGACGATTCTGGAAGTGTTGTGATTGTGATGAAAATGAAAGGTCCAGCCAGGAAACTGACTGTGCTGTTATTAGTGTGAGAAAGGTGGAAGGAGCTGTGGGGGGAGATGCACTCCGTCGTAGTAAATATAGCGGATTGTCTCGGGTGAGTGTCCTTGATGGAGGTGAGCACATGGACCAGCCAGGCCTACTTGAAGGCTGTGATGGGGAGTCTGGCCAATGCAGTCCTCTTCAAGGGCCAACGGAGATAAGCGCACAAAGAAAACCTGGCACATCCCGGCAGTCTGGTAAGCCATTTGCTCAGACTAGTGTCCGCCAGAGGCGTTTGAGAAGACGCGCAGGTAAAAAGCCATTCAAGTGTGAAGAGTGTGGTAAGACTTTTGTTTGGAGCAGTCACTTTCGTGTTCACTTGAAAAAGCACACCGGAGAAAAGCCATTCAAATGTGATGAGTGTGGTAAGATTTTTGGTCAGAATAGTGGCCTCCATGTTTACATGAGAACACACACCGGAGAAAAGCCATTCAAATGTGATGAGTGTGGTAAGGCATTTGGTCGCAGTGGTCACTTTCATGTTCACATGAGAACACACACCGTAGACAAGCCATTCAAATGTAATGAGTGCGGTGAGGCCTTTGGTAAGAGTGGTCACCTCCATAGACACATGAGAACACACACAGGAGAAAAGCCATTCAAGTGTGAAGAATGTGGTAAGGCATTTGGTCACAGTGGTCACTTTCATGTTCACATGAGAACACACACAGGAGAAAAGCCATTCAAATGTGATGAGTGTGGTAAGGCATTTGTGGAGAGAAGTTACCTCAATAGACACATGAGAAAACACACAGGAGAAAGGCCATTCAAGTGTGAAGAGTGTGGTAAGGCATTTGGTCAGAGTAGTAGCCTGTGTATTCACATGAGAACTCACACAGGAGAAAAACCATTCAAGTGTGAAGAGTGTGGTAAGGCATTTGGTCGCAGTGGTCACTTTCATGTTCACATGAGAACACACACAGGAGAAAAGCCATTCAAGTGTGAAGAGTGTGGTAAGGCATTTGTGGAGAGAGCTTACCTTAATAGACACATGAGAAAACACACAGGAGAAAAGCCATTCAAATGTGATGAGTGTCGTAAGGCATTTGTGGAGAGAAGTGAACTCAATAGACACATGAGAAAACACACAAGAGAAAGGCCATTCAAATGTGAAGAGTGTGGTAAGACTTTTTTCCAGAGCTGTCACTTACGTGCTCACATGAGGACACACACAAGAGAAAAGCCATTCAAATGTAATGAGTGTGGTGAGGCATTTGGTAAGAGTGGTCACCTTGATAGACACATGAGAACACACACAGGAGAAAGGCCATTCAAGTGTGAAGAATGTGGTAAGGCATTTGGTCAGAGTAGTAGCCTGTGTAGGCACATGAGAACACACAGGAGAAAAGCCATTCAAATGTGATGAATGCGGTAAGGCATTTGGTCTAAGTAGTAGACTCCATAATCACATGAGAACACACACAGGGGAAACGCCATTCAAATGTGAAGAGTGTGGTAAGGCATTTGGTCAGAGTAGTAGCATGTGTAGGCACATGAGAACACACACAGGACAAAAGCCATTCAAATGTGGAGAGTGTGGTAATGCATTTGGTCAGATTAATAACCTCCATAGGCACATGAGAACACACAAGGGAAAAGCCATTCAAACGTGATGATTGTGGTAAGGCATTTGGTCAGAGTAGTAGCCTGTGTAGGCACATGAGAAAACACAGAGGGGAAAAGCCATTTAAATATTTCAAATGTGATCAGTGTGGTCTGACTTTTGATCTGAGTAAAAGCGTCCATGGACACAGAGAATCTGTAAGCCTAAAGAAGCTACCACAAAATATGGACGTGTAAATAACGGCGAACGTTACTGTCACTGTCACGGCGGGACGCGTAAATAACGGCTGCCTTATTGAAATCAGCGACCTCCAATTGAGTCAAGATCCAAGAAGAATTTGAATTCTTCCAATACGGTAGTTCAAGGAAAAAATCATACATAAAAGAATTGAAGAGGATTAAATTGGCGAGAGAGACAGACAGGATAGACTAAGGGCCACTGGGGAAAAGCCATTCAAAAGCCCCCCTCCCCCCCCCCTGGGGATTTTATGAGACCACTTTTTCTAGTAAGTATAACATCTGAGCTATGCATTTCTGGCCAGCTGCCAAAAAAAAGTGCCATTTTCACAGAGTTACTGCCTCTGAAGGGTCATTCGGTGTAAAAAATGAGGAAATTTAAAAAAATGCATTTTTGCACTAGAAATAATGTCAAATGTAACATATCTTAATGTCTTTTCCAGAACTAATATTTTAGGAGTCAAATTTAATCAAGACTTGACAGACCCAAAGAGCCAGAGCTTGCCCGGTTCTGGTAACGAAAAAACAGAACAGATGATACAAGATCATCCCCTGGACAGGATGCTAGTTTACCGCAGGTTTTACTCCCCAGCCCTTGCTGGTACTTACTTACACCAGAGTCGAGTGAAGAAATTGGAATAAATTTTCTTGCACAAGGAAAATGCATGATGGTCACAGATTGGGATTCAAACCCTATCTCGTTCAGAATTCTGCTGCCCTAACCACTCAGCCACCATACCTTCCCATCTCACTAATGACCTACTCATCGATGACTGAAGACAATTTCAAGACATAAGGGCAAAATGTTCTACATGCTCTGTCCTGAAACTCAATTTAACTGTATAAGCAAAAGTAATATTAATAAGAAGATAGAAGGAAAAGAGAGAAAAATACACTACCATCACCATCTGATAACTATGTACCCATGGGAAAGGGAGTGAAGCGCAAGAATGCAGGTTGAGAAGGCACCATACTAAAGAAAACTTTTTAAAAGAAAAATCGGTGACGACGCAAGAATATTGAACATCTTTATTCAATGTTATTGTGTTTTTTTATGGCATAAGCAACAACAACAAGCATCTGTGGTCTTACATTACGGCATTTTACTTCAAACATAATTATATTTGAGTGATAAAGAAATATTATAAACATAAAGGTAATGTAACAATGAAAGTTATAAACTTAGATAACACAGGTATTGGAAAATGAACACAATGACCGACAAACCATTTGAGTCACTCGTTTGATTGACGAAAAGTGAAAGACTTTGACTTTCGCTGCTCTTAAAACTAAATCTACATTCTTTCCTTGCCCTAGGCCTCCTTGAAAACATCTGTGGTCAAGAAGCTATGTTTCTAAATATTAAACTCAGAGTAAATTTAGCCTTCAGTCAAAACGGTGGTAAGACAAAAATTGTCAAAATAAATGCTTCGTTGTCTTTAAATATATGAAAGGGAAAAAAAAACAACAAGCAATTAATTTGGAGACAGAAATACAATAATATTAATAATAATCTGTCTTACAAAAATCATCATGGTAAATGATAAATGTCAATCATGTAAAGGCAATAAAGTTCTCTGGGGTATGTTACTCTAAATACTAAACAAACAAAAATCAAACACGCCATTTCGAATTAACTATATATATCCAATCACCTTCCACTATTCTAAACTAAGCTAGTTATGTCTACAAACAGCAAGGATACACAGAATGGAAAAAGGGTAGGTCTGATAGACAAGACTTGCGTGTTTGAAGAAGTAATCAAAAATTCAAAGCAGCAAATTTATACAGTAGAACTCGGAACTAGCTGGGCCATTTTAAAAAGTTTATTGGATGCGAAGTTCGTTGAAACCGATGTCACCAGTCAAACAAGGGAAATACCAGATAAAGTCAAATCAGTATTATTATTTTAACACACACTGTCTACAAGACCAGTCAAATTTCACTGTACAGTTGCCCTAGCATCAATAACACCTTTAACCCACGGTAAACACAGAAGATACCATTTTATAAGTAAAGGGATGTTAAAGGCAATTATATCCAAATAGGACCATTCCCCCTTTACTAGACTTCACACTTCGTAACCTGACACCTCCTATCGAAATGAACTCGACCAAGATTCATTGAGAATCATTTGATCCACGAAATAGCCATCAGATTACTCTAAACTAGATCTGTTGACCAATCAGAGGGCTAGATTTAAACCTATAAAGAGCCGAACGGAGGAAAAACCCAACAATAGACGATGTAGTGAGCCTGTTCTTGGCTGCCAGTGCCCCACTCCTTCCCCCTCCCTTCTCTTCGTTTGTCTACCGATGTGTTACGAATTTCAACTTGATTTCTTAGTAGGATAAGTTGATGAGTTACGAATTTCAACTTGATTTCTTAGTGGGATAAGCAGACTTGTGAGATTGCCTCCATCCGACTGGTTCATTGGAACCGAGGTTGGGTCCGAGATTGGTTCGTTGGATAAGAGGTAAATTACTAGCGTCGATGAAGGAAAAAAAACAGGGATTTTTCTCTGTTCGTTGAATGGCAGGTATTTGTTGAGTCCCAGTTCGTTGAGTCCCGAGTTCTACTACTGATCAGAGAACCAATGAGCTACGGTTGCAGCTGACAATAAATTTGAAATCAGAAAACAAAAAACAAGTTACCCATAATGCAAGAGAGCATCACGAAATAAAACAAGAAAAAAGAAAAAGTAACACAAATATGAATCTTACTTTCCCATTCTTACGCAAAGATCCACGATGATATAAGCAATACATTGTATAAAAATCAACAATGAGGAATGAAAAACAACCATCGACTTCAAACTCTCTCACTTTTTATTCAAAATCAAAGGATTCACTCTAAACATCTTTGCGAAAACATCAATGAACGGCAAGGTAAGAAAATGATGATGATGTTTTTCCTCACAGCTTTGGGTTGATAACAATTTTTCCCTTTGAGCCTTTGTTGCCGGCAATGTCTTTGTGAGCATCCACAACCTGATCCAGAGAGTATTCTTTAGCGATGACGGGATTCAGCCATCCAGCAGCCTGCCCGGCACTCACGCCTGAGATCAAAACCTTCCATTCCTCCTGGAATAGGTAACATTCACGCAAGGAATTATTCAGACGATTTGAAATTTGCGACAAAAGTAGATGAATATGAAACACTCCTACTGACATAAATAAATGTCATTTATGAACCTGATGCAAGAAAATCTCAAAGTTATTAGCATTTGCAACAGAAGTAGATGTAAATATGATAAGTATGAGCCTCTTGTCTTAAAATGATGGACATGACTTTTATGCATCTGGTATCTTAATTCTTAATCTACAATTTTTTAACATGTCATTAGCTTACAGCAAAATCACAACTGCCAACTTGGGAAAATTGATTTTTGTGAAAAAAAAGACTTCCATTTCAGTGTCACGTCAGTGATATCTAAAATTGCACTGTCCAATAATTGCACTATGCATATCGTTTAGTATCTTTTCCAATGGAAACATCACTTAAACATACTGAACAGTAAATGTAGTCCACATTTTTCAACAGTTCAAGAAAGCAGGTCTATCTCTGTTACCTTTGGTCAGTGGATGGAGAGATAGTCATCCAACATGTGTTTTTTAAACTCTGAAAAACCTTATACAGTGCAGTAAACTGAAAGGCTACACATTGATTAAATCTTTAAGCCTCATCTTGCTCATATGTCCATTTTAGAGTCAAAATAGTATATTTCAGTATATCATGACCAAAAGGTTAAAAGTGTACGTATGCATGGACATGAGCCATCATAGGTCATTGTGTAGCTGGCTTCAATCACATGAGGCAGATGGAGCATGGAAGTCAGCCATTTCTAGGATTTGAACGAAATTCAAATTAACATTCTTTTTTACATATATATACATGTACCACATTATTCATTCCCAGAGGAAAGTTGGTCTTTAGGTTTTTAACTGAAAGCCTGGGGTCGCAGTCCCCCCAAAGAGATTTAATCTCACTATCTCCTGCATGCAAGTCTAATGTTCAAACCCCTAGACCACTGCAACTGACAGACCACAGCGACTTTGTCCTTTGCTAAAGACAGAAGAAAGAAAGGCTGGAAAGCAAAAGGAGAAAGAGACAAAAATGCCAAGTGCTCACCTCTGTGCTGACTTGAACCACAACACCAAGGACACTGAGTTCTTTGCCCATGGTGAGGGATGGGTTGAAGCTTTCCACTGAACCCTTGTTGCCAATGACCTGCAGAGGGAAAGAGCACAAAAGGAAATAGAAAAAGGTTTAATTATTACCTAACGCACACACCGAATCCAATCCATACAGTGTAATACATTATTGTCCCAACTTCACAAGATTTGATGTTACTCACAATGTGCAAAAAAAGTGCTGTTAGATAGTTCTAGTGTGTTCACAGCTTCAATGTTCATCAGAACCTCAGTATGTATCAGTGATAGTGGGGAAAGCCTAAAATCCCCGTTATAATATATAACAGAGTCCTGTTATAATCGCCAAATTTCAAGGGAAACAACTCAAATGGCCTAAATTACTATTATTTCGATCATTTGCAGTGTTCCCTTGTATGAAAAACAATAAAAAAGGGGAGGTTGAGATATTTCTTGCCTTCTGCGTTTTGTGCTATGCACAAGAAAGTTCAAATACAAGCCATATTTGAACGAAATTCACTGCCGAATGAGTTCTGATACTACAGTGAGCAGCAAACAGCTTTTACATTCCTTTAGATATTGATAAACAGATTAGCCTCAAGAATCATGTTGGATAATGCAGTGTGTCCACTCAGATATCAGCAAATAATGATGACTAATTTAATTAGTCCATCACTCTAATGTATTAATACTGTCAGGAATGCGCCTAGAGACTCCATGAGGTTTATAATGCAATGTAAAGCCAAATAAAATGTGATGTCTACTCACCGCAATCCTTCCCCTGAATGCAGCAACGTCACAGTCTTTCACCAGGTTGACATTGGCCAGCATTTCCAGAATGACACCAACACCTTTGCCCCCAGTGGCAGCCTGGAAGGTAAAGTTATGATAATGACAAATTTTAATAATAATAATAATAATAATAATAATAATAATAATAATAATAATAATAATAATAATAATATAAATGATATAAATATAATTGCAAACTGTTGAAATATGGGACTAAAGGTTATACAGTAGAACATGAAAGTAGCGTACACACAAATAGCGTTAACTTGAAAATAGTGCAAGAATTCTAAATCCCCGTTTTTCCCCACTTATTTGAGTCAATAAAATTAGCATGCAAGTAGCGTACGTCACAGACGAAGTCAACTCGGGAATAGTAAGTATCCTCACCCAGACTAATAGTAAAAAGGGTGAATGAAGCTTTGGCTAACGCATAAAAAACAAAAACAAAAAACGAACAAATCAAAGAAACAATTGACCTTCTCTCGGCCGCTCAAGATCGGCATTTGTGAGGGGTGGGTCATATTGTGATTAAAGTGTTCAGAGGAAGTAACCAATAGTATTCAAATTCTTTCTGAAGCCTATCGTGACTAATTTATGACCTTAGGAATAGCATAAACTCGGAAATAGCATAAAGTTGGGGTGAGTCCCGTCAATTACGTTATTTCCGAGTTCTACTGTATCTAATATTACGGAGGACATCTGGGCTTTCATATTTTTTCACGATGACACATAAAATGATAAAATGATTCGATGATACATAGAATAATTTGCTTGAATTGCTGGTTACAGATTTTGTTCATCTGAAGAGGAACAGATGAAGGGGTGTTATCCATCAGAAGATGAATCATACAAATGCGTTTTCAGTAGGTCAATCTATGCCTCTAGATTGCAATCTAAATGCTCTAGATCTAGATTAATACATAAATGGTAAAGACTTTAAGTCTTAATTTAAATTTGCCAGAGTTATAAAATCAATAAACTTTTACATCAAATCTAAATACCAGGTATCAATCCTGACCTTTTTGTTTATGCAAGATAATGGAGTAGACAATGAATGAATAAACACAGCCGTACAATACTTAAAATAAATAAAACCCAACAGTAATCTGTTTCAAATTAAGGAAGCACATCATGTAAGAGGTGCCCAACGTTGTAGCACTGATATGACATTGGTAGTGAAGTGGGAAGAAAGCTTACTTTGATTTCATCCATGTAGCCGTCCTTTTTGTGGTTGAACACGAAATCTGCCCCCTGCTTTTTGACTAATTCCACTCCCTCGTCAGTGCCAGCTGTGCCGATGACAACATTGCCCCTTGCCTTGGCCATTTGGACCGCTGCCAGACCAACCTAAGCAATGGAAGTAAGAAAAGGCTGCTAAGTACAAGTTTGAAATCGTTTTAATCACTTTAATGAATTTGCGAAAGGCTAAATCGGCACAAACAATCATCATGACTATCGCTAAAAAAAAAATGAAATGACTGATGATGAGAGATGTAAATATCATCTGAAATTTCAAGAAATTTGGTCTTTATCACTGACTATCCGCAATGCTTACAAAATTATAACCGAAAGTAATGGACTAATGTTGTCATTATCTTAATGGACCATGTATTTAATGTTGATTTGCGACTCTGGTAAAGATGAGAACCATGATTATAGGCAAGTAAGGATTCCTTACAATAATGCAAGATGCATTTCAAATTCATTACAAATCGCCTCATCAGTTTTTGATATCTTGCTCCTTTTTAAAAGAAGAAAACCAAGGGCAACAAATCATTCTACGGATAAGCATCTATGTTATGAGAAAATAATTGCTTTCATTTCCTTATAAGAAATGCACATTCACATGATGTTACTTGAGCTAAAAAAAAATCTGACATATTGACTTGTACAAAACTTAAAATAATCACATGTAGAAGCACCAAATCTTCAAAGCATGGATACATCATAACGTAATAGCAGAGGAATAAACAAAATCAAAGAAAGACATTTTCCTTACAGCTCCACTTGCTCCATGAACCAAAACGACGTCCTTAGGCTGTAGATTGCACCTGTAGGGAATTATAATAGAGGCACGTTACAAAGCTTTCAACTTACTTACTGAAATCATATTTGACAGTATAACTAGAGCAGACTTAAGTGCCTGACATGAAATTAAGATTAATTCTTAAGGGCACATAAAGACACTGCAGTGATGAGAGTCTTACATTCTACGTTACTAAATTACTTGATCTTGTTTTAAAGAGAAGACATAATGTATACATTTGAATGGAGACGGATCTTTTTAATATGATGATACATTATTGCAGTCTCTGAAAGGACTGACATCAAACCTTTTCTCATTATTCATAAGAAATAAAGAGGGGTATAAGTTAAAAATATATGCAAGAATTTCTTTATTTAAAGTCTCTCAAGGCAGATGACAGCCAGCCGTGAAGACCTGGAAAACCAACCTGATGAAAAGGGCTTTGTAGGCGACATGGTATGGAACACCAATGGAGGATCCCTGGGCAAAGGACAAACGCTCATGCAGGGGAACGACAAATTTTGCATCAGCGGTGCAGTATTCTGCATAAGCTCCCGAGACTGTTTTGATTGTGTAGACTCTGTCCCCCACCTGAAAGCAAGTTCATAACAACAACAATAACAATACTTATAAACATGCCTGTGTACATAACATTATGTAATACATAAATATATACAGTGGAGTCCGCCTAAAGTGAACACGCTTAATTTGAACAATCGGTTAAAGAGAACATATTCTATGGTCCGGTTTGAAACGCTGTTTGTTTAAGTAAAAAAATAATCAATAAAGTGAACGGGTTTCAAGGGGAAATCGGATAAAGTGAACGCCTAAAAAGTGTGGAAGCGAACGGACCGACCGTG
>JAUEKT010320757.1:0-10621 GCA_031762655.1 Doris verrucosa | reverse complement strand
AAAGAGAGAGAGAGTGAGAGTGAGAAAGAGAAACAGACAGACAAACAGAGACAGAGAGGCAGAGATGTACACACACATATAGATTTAAAGACAAGGGCATAGACAAATAATGGAGATGATATAATTATACTGATTGTCAAATAAAAACCTAACACTATTTGACTGAACTAATCTGGATTAAACGAAGACGGAAATTGACACATACTAATCCAATATTATTTCAATGTGTTTTCACGCAATGGTCATGATTTTGTGTGTCATGATTATCCCCCTTTGCTCGTTGTTCATGTTTTGCTTTATTTGCATTTTGCGGTTCAACCTCAGTGTGTTTCGAGTTGTTTTTCACATGAGTGTGATCGTTGACTCACAACTAAGGAAACGTATAGGTATAGGATAAATCTGATTAAACTAGTCAAATCGCACCTTTATTAACGTCTGAAAACAAAAGAAAAGTCCATTCTCCTGCCATGCCGCGCCTCAGCGCCGAAGAGCAAGGGCGCGCGATGGGCCACCTGGAAGCAAGTGTATGTGTTACCGTTGTCGCCAGGAACTTCAACACAATCTATTTACAATCTATTTACTGTTCGTGAGACAGATTTACAACGCTTGGGACTACCAGAGACCGACCGAGGAGAGGGCGACCAGGATTACTACCCCAGACGAGGACACATCCATACTTGTGCTGCAGCTAAGGAACAGGTTTCGAACTTCCTCCGAAACAGCCCGAGCAGAGGATATGGCCAGGTGATGGTATGGGGCGGTATCACGAGAGACGACCGAACAGATCTCGTGCTTGTGCCTGTTGCACTGACTGGTCCGGATTGCGTGGAAGTGATATTGGAGCCATACGCGACGCCCTTCCTGCAAAATCACCAAGGATTCATCCTTCAGCAGGACGATGCCCTAGCTCACCGGGCCAGGATCCCTCGCACCTATCTGGCTAACCAGAACATCAATGTTCTCAATCCCTGGCCAGCTGTATCGCCCGATTTCAATTTGATTTGACACGTTTGGGATATTCTTGGTCGGCGTATCAATGGCCTCAATCGTCGTCCACAGAACGGTGCAGAGTTTCTTCGAGCGTTGACAGATGCCTGGAACGACATCCCTCAACTACAAATCACCTGCTTAATAAACTCAATGAGACGCAGGTGCCAAGCCGTGATAAATGCAAGAGGAGGGCACACCGAATATTAAATTACGTGTTCATGAGTGCGTGCGTGAATGTGTGCTTTATTTCCTTTTTAAATAATAAGATTTCTACTACGTACGATTTTTCATTCTTACCCCTCCTCCCTTTAACGATGTTATAATTACCTTATGTCTGTAGGACTGCATTAAATTTTACGTTTTTACATTGATAAATGAATGTTCTTGATCACTGACTACATATCTTTCGTGTTTTAACGATACACTACACTGTATTGGCTATAAAAGAAGTTGTTAGGTTTTTTTGGGGCAACCAGTATATATCTCATTTAGCATCAGTCACATAGGTTGTGATAGATTGATAAAAATAGCATTAGTCACATAGGTTGTGATAGATTGATAAAAATAGCATCAGTTACATAGGTTGTCATAGATTGATAAAAATAGCATTAGTCACATAGGTTGTGATAGATTGATAAAAATAGCATCAGCCATATAGGTTGTGAAAGATTGATAAGATCTACTCTACGTCTTCGTTCATGTCCTCCCTCTCTCCCTCCCCCTCCCTATGCCCTTTAGACATAGGAATGAGGTATGAGGTGGGTGAGAGGTGACAGCAATATTATTATTTCATTCTGATTCTCTAGATTTGTCTATAATTATAATTATGGCCTTGGCTTAAGCGTGCATGCTAACAAGGCTGGTAACCACTAGACTTGGAGGCTGGCTGTTGTAACAGAGAATGATCTCAAAGTCCCTTTATTTACCTGCATTACAACTACCAGCCTCCAAGTCTCGGACATTTGGCTTATTCGTGTGTACGCTTAGGCCTTCGCCCATCACTTGGCCTCTCTTCACCATCTAAAGGGGATCACTACAGACCGAATTAAGAGGAAGTCTTTTTCAAGAGATGTCTCTTCAGAGGAAGGTCATGAACGATGTAGCACGGATCATATATAATAATATCATTTCGACCCAAACACTTATGTCATAAGAAAAGATAGCTTGCATACAATTGTAAAAGCCATAAATTAATTACTGATAATGGTATGCATTTCTTTGCATTATTAGATAATGCAGTCAATGAGGAAGTCACCCATCGCTGGGTTACAGAAATCTGGCATCCAGACGCTGACTTCAACCTTTGACCCCCATGCCCCTTCCAAGCCACGCACCTGAGAAAGTGGTCAATCTTTGACCCCATGCCCCCTTAAGCCACATACCTGAGAAAGTGGATAAACTTTGACCTCATACCCCCTCAAGTCACGTACCTGAGAAAGCGGAGCCTTTCAGCCACCTGCAGAGTGTGGTTGGACCGGCCGTCTGGAAATATGGTGGTGGGGTCTTCTTGCGGATGGCCTGAAATTGAATATCGGCTGTCAGAAATCTGAGGGCAACATCCTAGTCACAAATACATTGTCCTTTAGTTGTCAATCTGCGAGTCAGTTTATAAAACATCGCTGTCAGAAATTTGGGGGCAGTCCTGGTCACAAATAAATTATATCCCTTTGTTGTCAGTCTGTGAGCCTGTTTCACAAAATCAACTTCTGAACACTATGATTCTTCTTTGGACCCAAACTATCCGTCAGTGAATAATGATACAAAAGATTTAGGGGGGAAAGAAAACCTCCAATGCGTTATTGTTCAACCTTCCCTTCCTGCTTCGAAGTCGTGGGGGTCCATAGAGCTACAGCTAAGCGCAAATAACAAATAAAGCCGAGCGAGCAACAGAACTAATTGTAGGCCACTTGTAATGGACAACAATCTCGAAGGCAAATCTTTTGCTCCATTTTAAGTTTATTACACCAAGCAGCCTTAAATTAGCAGCCCCTAAGCTCTGTTTATTTATGTGCGCTGAGAACGAAAGCCATACTGATTTCGATAGCTCAAGGAGAAATGTATGATGACCATCATCTCCTGGACAAAACGCAAACCTAAGGCAGGATACTCCCCCAGCTGGTACTGATACTCATCCTCACCTTTATAATAATGTCTTTCACAACTTTATAATAATGTATTTCACAACTTTATAATAATGTCTTTCACAACTTTATAATAATGTCTTTCACAACTTTATAATAATGTCTTTCACAACTTTATAATAATGTCTTTCACAGGAAACAATAAGTGGTTTAGGTTTTTGCCATACTCGCTGGGATTTCGGACTGGGATATTCTAATTAAATTCATCACCAATATTGTTGATTTAAAACACGCAAATAAAAAAAAGAAAGAAAAAAAACCCCTTAAATTTAAGTCTGTACAACCTGGAATTAAAACTCCTTTGTTTACAATTGCCTATTTATAGTCGAGGGTGATCAAATACTGAGCAGCTTTGAACTTTGTAATGTACCCCTGACTTTGACACAAAGTTTTTCTTGACAAATTGTTCAGTACAAGAGAGTGACATGGCAACTCTGTATAAGCCTTACTTGAAAAACAAACAACCTTATAAGCATTACTTGAAAAAAAAAAAAAACCCAAAAAAACTTACTTTCAGCATAAGCTCGTCGCTTGCTCATGTACGCTGAAAGATTCTGGGAGACCAGCATGACGATAGAATGCTGTGTCTGCAGCTGACCAATCACGTTGTTCCGATAATATATATGCGGGGCTCGCTGATTGTGTGGAAAGTTCTGGGGTGCCTGGAATGGAGAAGATGAATTCTGTTTGGGTTTCTCTTCAGCAACATCATCCCGATATGAACAAGGAATTAAAAAAAAAAATTTTTTAATCCTTTAAAAAAAAAATCTTATTACTGTTATGACAAATAAATTGACTGCTATCAATTCAGTCTTCATTCATATCTTCATTAGAGAAAGAATTTCTTTCACAAATTTCCTATTTTCATGCCAAGGCTCAGCAAATTGTACAATACTAATATAAAACAAAGAGGAACTCACTTCAGGAAATAATGTACAAATTTCTTTGATTTGTTTCAGGGCCGGCAAAACCCACTGCTCATTCTTCAACTCCTCCACAAATTTGGAAATCCACTGGAGCTTTTGGGCATCCCGGTCCTGGAGACACAGCAAAAAAAAAATAAGTACAATAATATTTTCATCATGAACTAAATGCTGTAAACTGATTATTTCTAATCTTGCTTGTTTTTTATCCTAGTCAATATCATACAAGATGACATCAAAATTGATAACAGTATTATGTGTACATACCAGAATATTGATAATCTAACCCTTAATTACTCTGTTATTGATAAAGATAATACGAAATAACTTGCTTCTATGAAAAGATGCATCATTGAAAGACGGTCAATGTTAGCAGTCCTCCCCAAATCACTTGAACCTTGTTTAGAAAAAATATAAATAATCATTTTACAAATTTTCCCATTGTAGGGACTTTCTCTGTACTCCTCCGGTGAGAGGCAAATGAGGCACTACCAACCTGTGAGCATGAGTAGTCGAGGATTTTGATGTGGGCACTCAAGGCCTGGTCCATGATCTCATTGGGCACGTCATCGCTGTGGGCCAGGTTCCACAACAACGTCAGCACCTGAAGGCAATAATAATGATAATAAATAGTTCTTCATGTAGTACTAACACCCCAATAAAAATCAAGCTCAAAGCACTTTTACATTAAAGTATAAACATAGACATGAAATACATCATAATGAATAACAATATGCATATACAAATTTCTATACAGATACAAAGGCGAATTCAACATTTATATTTAGATAAACCTCTCACACCTCCGAAATCATTACATGATATTAGATCTAAAAAGTAATGTTTTTAATTCTTTCTCAAAATTGAAAGTATTTTCTATTTCTCTCAAGCTTTTGGGAAGAGAATTCCACATTTTCAGAGCGCAGTGTGAGAAAGATCTATCTCCTATGGTTTTTAAAGGGGCAAAACAAGAAGGCTTTGACAAAGATTTCATAGGGTTATAGAATGGGGATGGGAGGGAATCATTGCTTGTAGCGTGTCTCAGTTTCTGCAGCATGAAGCAGATTGGCTGCATCTCATCGATTTCTAAAACAGCAATAGTCTATAACAATTCACTTTCCCAGCACAAGATCTTACTATCCTCAATTGATCTAATGGAACAACAAAGGTAAGTTTTACTACAAGACAAAAAACCACAAAACAACTAAACCCTTGTTTGTTCCTTCAAGCAAAACCTAGGAGTCCAGCAGCCTATGACACCAGAAAAGAACCTACGAATGGTCTCCACCAACCATTCAAATCCAGCATTGTAGTTGTTCCAGGGGAAATGAGAGCAATGCTGTTCAGTGGCCACAAAACCATTCGGGGAAAAGACCATTACTCACTCACTTGCTGTCTGTTACAGTCTACACGTCCTTTTCCCCTAACTCCCCTCTCTATCCTTCCCTCCCCACTCCCCCCCTCCCTCTCCTTCCCCTTGCCTCTCCCTTTCTCACCTTGTGGGCCATCACACCCTCCTTGTCATCTTCGGCCAATCTGCGAATCAGTTCCAACAGCTTTTCCCGCTGCTTCTTACTAGCATGGTGCCAAGAACCCTGCAAAATAAACAAAAATCTTGCTGTGACCATTTCTCTTAAAGCATTTGTTAACACTAGTTGAAAAAAAAGGGCAGAAATTTTAAGACCAAATAGTGAGATATTCATAAAAAACGGGTAAATAGTTTGTTTCAAGACTGAACCAATCTCTCAAGCTAGCAGCAGAATTCAGTCTTGCCAAACGCTGTTTCAATTCTCACAACGACAGAGGCAATTTCCAAATATATCCATGACATGCTTAGGGCATACATTTTTATTGTTTTAAAATGAAAAGTCCATGGGTTTGTTACCTGGAAACATTCAAAGAGGTGGTCTAGTTGCTCCGGAGAGAAATCCCAGGCCAGCTTGGCCAAGAGATCATGAACATTTTTGACGATAGCATCGTGCTTGCCAGACTGAAGGGAAGAAGAGAAAAGACATATTTGAATTACCATCAAGATTCACACACAATAGAATCATAGTCATGCGTCAAAGTAAAACCTCAGCTTGCATTCAAACAAGCCTGATAACCACTCAACTGGAAGGCTGGTCGTTCTCATGGAAAATAATCTCAAAGTTATTTCGTTTACCTCCATTACAACAACTGGCCTTCAAGTTTCAGGTGCTTGACTTGCTTTTGTGGATACTAAGGGGTAAAACAAATTCAAATTCAATCTTTAAAAAATGGACACATGCATGTGAACAAAAATTCAAGGTAATATCTGTAACTGAAATTCAGTTTAACCAGCCTTCAAGTTTCAGGTGCTTGGCTTGCTTTTGTTAACACTCAGGATGAAGCAAATAGAAAAAAAAAAAAAAAAAAAAAAAATATGTGCACAGATGCAAGTGAACAAAAAAAAAATCAAGACGTTTATAAATGAAATTCAGCTCAAAATGATCCTTATCATGCATTATTTTATTTTTACATATTCACTTTGGGGTTCTTTCTAATAAAAAAAAATATTTGTAAAAAAGTACAAGACAATATTAGAACTCCCTTTTCCTCAACATTTCCTTATAGAGACGGAACACCACAGCACCAACGATTGGCTGCCCCACTCACCTGGGCGTCCCACAGACGGTCCAAGTCTTCCATAGTCAAGGCTTTCTCTTTGATCATGAAGCGTAGAATCTTCTCCAACTTCTCCACGTATTGGGGCTGGTGAAGACTGTCCCTTAGCACGATGCTCAACACGTTGTTCTGCTGAATCCATTCCTGCAGGGTTTATAAGAATGTATAGGGAGGAAAACGCCATGACAGGCAAAGGAAGGACAATTTACACAGAAAAAAATGTGCAACCGAGGTAAGCAATAAGACGTAAATGGAGCGGTGAAGCATTGCATAACATGGATAAAAGTGCTTGAAGTTTACTTTATTAAAAAAAAAAAAACAAAAAAAAAAAAAGGCCAAATCTAAGTAACATCTGGTTCTGTTTTCAAAATCATGTTATTATTCTTGTTTTTAGATCTACCTGGAAGGGGGCCAGAGAAATCTATAATAACAAAATTCTGAGTCTTATTTCGGTAGTGGATCTATAACAGAATAAGATACACTCTAGATCTAACACCATTTAAATTGTAAAACAGGTAAATCAAGCTTCATAATGAAAACAGAAGTTCCCCACAATGAGAAAAACAAACATCACCCGGAAATGACATGAATAACACCAATCGCACATCCGGTTCAGAGCACAAGTATTCGAAAACTAAAAAAACAGGCACTATGGTGATCATTCGCAAAGCTTATATCAGAAACTATCGAAAATCCGAAAAGTGTTAAGACTCACGGCCATTTTGTCGGCAGTTAGCCACACTTCCTCGTCATTCCCGGAGTGCCGACTGCTGGCTTGGTAACTCACGTTGGTGATGACCTTGTTGACCTCATTCAGGGCGTTCATTTTGCCATTGAAAGAGGAGATCTGTAGAAGCCTGCAAACCAAAAAAAGAGAATTATGATACACACAATAAAAGAGACAATGACGATACATAAACTTTAAGCTGATTGAATGAAATATTCAGGAAAAACATTTCCATATTGCTTTGCTTCTTTGAAATTAACATACCATGGGTTACCTGAGGGAGATTATAGGAGAGAGAGCAGAATGATCAAGAAGTGAAGGACCTCCTGCTCTTGTCAATGATATCCATCTTGAAAAAGCCAACGTTGTCTTCAATTTAAATTTATAAGTTTACCAATTGCCATGACCTCAAGGTGGATGACGATAATATGGCACAAAGTGGAAAATAACCAACAAGTAGATCCAAGGACAAGACAGAAGCAAATCTTTCTGCAGGGCCTGTGAATCACCAACATTTAGGAAGTAAGAAAAAAAAACACACCAAAAAATAATAAAATGAAATAACGTGTGAGTTATGTGATTTGTCAAAAGAATTATCAAACTCTTTTTAAGGCAGAACAAAAAAGGCAGGGGGGGGGGGGAATGATCAGATCAACATGAGAATAATTGAACTGAGATCAGCCATCTTGACCAACTCTCTACCACTCATCAAATCATAAGGGTAAGCACATGTGGGGGAAATGAGTGATACTTTTCTAAAAAGACCAAGCATGCCCAGAGAAGTCAACTACGCAGGAGCCAAAAGAGGGACATATCGTACCAAACTTTCAGCCACAGCTTTTGCCAACCATCGCAAATGGTGAAAACAAATAGTTACGTCCAACAAATACAGAACATAGTTAATGAAGAGTAAATCTTCCGGAGAATTAAATTAAACTGCAAGAAGTTTTGAAAAAAATAAATGGGGGAAGTAAGGTTGAACACAGATTAAATGGAGGGACAATTGATATTAAGGAGGGACAAGTGCTGTTTTTGAGTTAATTTGAGGCCCACTGACCTTAGGATCATTTTGAGCCTAAAGATCTCCAAGCTCTTGGTGGTCTCCTCCTGACTGGGCAGGCGGCTGACCAGCTGCTTGAGGGCCTTGATGATGGAGGACAGTGCGTCGTTCTTGGCCTCCGTCTTGGACTCCTTCTTAAGCTCCTCGTCTGTCAGCTTGTCCAAGAACTTTGGAACCAATTCCTAAACAAGAAAATAAATGAGTAATTGCAACAGCACCAAAAAAACCCCCCCAAAACACGATAAAACACATTTTCAAAATTGTTAATAAATATGTTGTTGGATCGTGGCACAGCAATGGACAGCAGCCTGATCTCATTGAGGCACACAAGTTTTCTTCTCAAGCAAGAGAACCTGAATGATCTAATGTTTCCTTAATCCTTTGAAACTTAAGGCTGAGATTAAACTTGCAAGATATTGTTTGGAACAATAGCCTGTACGCTTATTACATTAATTTGATATGACTCATACTCACACACTTGATAGATCAAAAGTGTTTACATATTTTATCTACCACACATTCATCCTACTCAGTAACCAATATAAAGAAAGCAACAAACTTTTTACAAACGGTAAAAACCCACTTACCACAATAGGCATGAAGAACTTCTCCACTGTGTGAGGCGTGAGGACCTCACTGCACAGGCCAAATGGTCTGAAATGAGATAGGAACCCAATGAGACACAGCACAAATATTTGAATTAAGCCCTTCTTAATTTCTTTCAAGAGGTGAAACAAACATGCTTCCAGATTTGGTTGAATATAAGTGGATAATTCTCTTAAAAATAAAACAGCTGACAAAATCTGTAAGAGAAATTGCCATTATGTTCTCATTAAAACAAAAAGAATATCTCAAACGACTGCCTAGAAAAAAATCATCTTCCTTCCATATGAAAAGCCAAATCAAAGCGACAATTAACGGCTTCACAGCCCTGACCTCTAGAGTGCCACTCATGGTAAAACCTGGATACCCATCTGCCATGCAGACAACTCTAGGCGGCAACGACTAACTAAGTCTCATACTTACAAGAGATATTATGACCCTTAACTCTCTTATGGTGATTGCAAATCATTTATAATGTGAGATTTCTTGCATTTCAAGCAGAAGTTCAGAAGCCACTATAGAAGTTGGATCTGAATCTCCTTCAGAAGACAAAAATAGAAACTCTCACACAAAGTGATAGAGAGAACTCTCTGGCATGTCGATGTACTGCCACAGCCACCAGAGGATTAAAAATACTTTGAAATGCAAAATAGAGAAACCAACCACTTACTAGTCCCACAACCCCCATTCACACTCACTTGATGAGACTGGCCACCACTGGCACGGAGAGGGCGGGCCCCTTGAAAAAGCGCTCCTGCAGGATCTTGAAGCCTTCCAGATTACCAAATCGATTCACCAGGTCAACCAGCCAACCCTGTCAAAATAAAAACCCCAAGCAAAGTTAAACGCATCAATATGACAAAACATGACAAAGATAACCAACAGACCTAGGCATGTCTCCTCTTATCCCTTTGACATTTGCTCTTTTCCCATATGAAGATATAACGGGAATAATACTGTTATAGTAAAGTGCATTCAACAGCTCATTCTTTCTCTGGCTCTGATATTTGGTAAAAAAAAACAAATATGATGTCAATTCAATAATAAAATAACAAGACACATACATGTACGTGTTCATTTAATTGGGTGCTACAATCAAATTTCAGCCAATATTTTTACAAAAACAAAAATAAACAGATTTCTTAAACCCATTTTCATTGTGTTGGAGAAGAAGTTTCAAGTTTCCACTTATCCAGCCAGGGAACCTGGTATCATTGGTCTGCAGGGACCCAATAATTTTAAAGGAAGAAAAGACCCAATAAATTCTACATGGCTACGCTACAGCAGACAGTTATGAAATAAAGTCCAACGGGTTGTCTGGAGAGACTAGAGGTCTCATGAAGGGATGTGGCAATAGTCATTAGCCTATCTGTCCCCGCGAATTATGCCATTTTTGGGGCAAAATTATGCCAATATTATGCCCAAAAAAAAGGCAAATTATGCCATGAATTAAACCAAAAATCCGAAATTATGCCATAAATTATGCCAAAAATTTGACATTTATGCATGTTCTTGTGTGCTTTTGTAAGCC
>JAUEKT010320646.1:0-10622 GCA_031762655.1 Doris verrucosa | reverse complement strand
AATAATAATAATAATAATAATAATAATAATAATAATAATAATAACAACAATAATAATAATAATGATAATAATAATAAATTAATAAGATAATAATAATTATTATTAATATATTAAAAAGAGAATATGTTAATATGGCAAATAATGTCAATATGCATATGGTCCGTTTGCATTGATTGAAGATTACATAATGGAAAATTAAGGTGAAGAGTAAACAAATTGGCAATATTAAAACATGTGGATGACTGCCCTTGCCCTTCCCCACTCCCACTCCTTCTCCATAACATCAACAATGACAAATAAGAAACGACACAGACAAGAACAAACGACTCAAAAACAATAACAGCTTCTGACAATTTCACACAGCAACATTGTAGCACATTCCTCTTCTTCTATTTCTTTTGCTGAGGACTGAAGAATACTAAAATATCAGCGCTATACACAGATGAACAAGCATTGAAAATAAATACCTCCCCTAAAAAAACAAGAACAAAACAAAACAAGTGAAAACAAAAATATATATGAAAGCTGAAAACGATGTAAAATAATTATCACACAACATATTTGTTTGGATGTTTGGGCAATGGGGTAATGGAGAGAATGGTTCCTACAAGTTAACATGATTTAATCTAGAAAGCCCATTGCAAAGATTTAGTACCTAAAATCATTAAAATCCCTAGATATTTCACCCCACTTTGTGTTTAATTTATTGCCAACAATATTATTACGTTATAATTATGCAAAAGGACTATAATAAAACAGAATTGTATAGCAATTATACATATTCCTTTCCTAAGTATAATTATGTTAAAGGACCAAGCTAATCATCAAAAGTTAATGTGCTGTTGTGTATATTAATCATGCATTTAAAAGCATTTTAAATGCAAGAATTATTACAAAAGATGAGCATTTCCAAACATTTCCTACAGTAAAACATTTATGAATTTCTGACAAATTTTAGATATAATTATATTGGTGCCCTTCCATTTACATGTGTTTGCCATTTGAATGTGAACATGACAAGTGAAAGAAAGAAGCCATTATTATGCAATATGAATCTATTATAAGCGGCTCAACAGTTTACACCAGTATCAATAACGAAATTACATGATGCATGCCATTTTATACAGAAGCAAAGTGGACTTATGTAATGAACAAGTGAAATAAAATGAGGAGAAGATGATTTTGCTTCATTTGTGATTTTTTGAAGAACATTAACTGCTCTTTGTCAGAATAAAAGTTATGATCTTGAAAGCAAATCTGCTTTAAATAGGTAAAATGCACCTCACCGACCTTCCGATGTCTTCTATTTTTACCATTGTGTTTCAATGCACAGAAGGACTGGAAACATTCACAATTTCATAAGTCTGCTGTTGAACAGCTGCAAATGTATGTGCTTGTTTCCATGCTCTTCAAGGTTTCACGACATTGCGAGAAATACACGTAGATGTATTAACAATTAGCCAATATTAATGTAATCTGTTGTATACAATTCGGTGGAACAAAATTCAAAGCAATTGTCTCCAAAGGAATCAACACGAATGTCTTCCAATACTCTAAGGGCATTTTGAAATGGAAACTTTGCTTTAATTATATATATGATAAAAGAGAGCTTTTCCGGTGATTTCATTCAGCTTGTAGGCTATATTTGATCTATTTTTATACATACTAATTTTGAAACTGTTCGTGTCATTCACTTAATTACAGATTATTCCATTGGAGTCAAAAGTTTATGCCAGGTATATGAAAAAAAGTAGAATAAATCTATGTCAGCCTAAGAGCCAACACTTTTTATTCCACACCCGACATACAAGGAGAGGGTAGTATGCCATTCATAGAGCGTTTGTCGTCAATCCTGTTTGTCTTCTTTCAGGTACTTTATCAAGCCTAATGAAAAGCAGAACATGGATTTTTGTCAGAAATAAATGATAGAATTGAGTACGGTACATAAAAGAGGTAGACGTAGCTGAAAGAAGAGATTCACATTACAAAACAATAGCACGAACAGTAAAACAAATATGTCAGCTTTTATGCAGTTAGTTGCATAGCTTACTAAGAAATTTGATGAGGCCACTTCAATTAAGCATGATTTTCAGACGATCCAGAACGAAAGCTATAAGCAGTCTCAACAAGAAAATACACCGTTTGTTAGAAACCATCAGGCAAGTTACAGTGGCTATCGATAAGATTAAATAGTATAGATATACAAGTGTGTGTTATTGATGTTGTTGGCATCTGTGTTTGTACCTGTTCATTGATGTGACATAAACTATTTCCTTTCATTGAAAGAGTAGATCATGCTAAAAGGTGGCAACCTCGAGAAGTGACGGGATCAAACCTAGGTGCAGAAAACACACATTTAAAGGGATAGAAAATTGAAGCACCTTGTTTTTCTCTTTTTTTTTTAAGCTGTAAATTTTGGGTATCAAAAGAAACAAATAGCTAGCAAATGAAAGATTTTCCATTCACAATAGAACGAAAAACCTATGTGAGCAGTCGATATAATAAGCATTGTGTGTCAACATATTATCAGTTCCAGAATGATTTATATAACCGCTGTATCAATTATAATTTTGTTAGTGATAAAACGTTATAATTTCTTTTCTTCCTTGGATGAGACTCTCAATATGAGCAATCTCCATGTATTGAACGATTTAACAAATCATGCTTTTTCTGGTCACCAATCCTTTATTTGGGAGATTTCTAGGAAAGTGGAAACCGATGTATTATCGTTCTGTTCATGCATTGCTAAATCTCCAAAGTAAATAGAAGTAAAGGCAAAATATCAGAAAATATCAGAAACAACATTCTGAAAAACCTACTTCAAGGTTTAATTAAAGATTCAATGAATGTCAGCTTCTTTTTGCGCTCAACGATTGACATTATTCTAGATAACGTTGTTAATTATTTTATACAAAATGAAACAAAAAGTAAATGTTGAAAACCCCACAAGAATAGCAACTACACTATAAAAAGAATTGTAAAGAGAGCTTCAAATGATTGTAATATCTCTATATCTAAAACAGGTCTAAATTCAAATGGAGAACAAAAGTAAAATGGGTGAAACCTTGAGGGAACATGTAGAGCCATTAAGGCTTAAGGTACTTACTGAATGGATTCTTTCCTTTTCTTTTTGGATTGAGTGGGAGAGTATTAAAGTTGTTGTCTGGAGAATAAGCAAAATCTGAATTACACAGAATCAATCTATGAAACCTTTAAAATCACATGCATGTTATAAAATAGATCTTTTGATATTTTAGTGCTCTCAGTAACATTATGATCTTCAAGGAACAATTGGAGCATTCAGAAAACAGCTGGAAAAGGAAGGCAATGATAAAAGAAAACAAAGCAAAAGTTGAGGATAAAAGTGAATGAAAGATCAATTAGTATTAAGTGACATCAAGTATGTAAAGGACTATTTAAAAGTATACTCACAGTTGAGACCCAAACAATCTTTCCATTCACTAAAAGTGATCCTCCTGTTTTTATCAACATCACAGTATCGCAAAAAGCTTTTCCGACAACTGCGATGATAATTTTTATTTTTGAGAGTTGTTTTTCTTATCGTACGCCATTCTTTTTTCTCTAGCACCTGTGAAAGTAACAAGGGTATAAATCTACATGGTTGAGTGGAATTACACATTAACATTTATACATATGTGGTGAAATTGTAGATATTTTTTAATGTACAACCTTCTGAAGCTTCAGCGATGCTTTAGGACCTACATATTATTTAATTGCTGAAATGAGTAAAAGATGATAAGTAAATTACGTAAAGATTAAGAAGTGCCGTTGAAGCTTTGCATGAGCAAGTCAAAATTCAAACAAGAAAGCAGTAAACGACGGTGAATATACTTGTTTCATCATATCTTGATCTCATTCTATAAACGAGAAACACTAAAACAGTAGATTAGCCAACTATAGCATGTAAACTTTTCATCTTCAGCTCTAGATATTTCGCCCCGTTTAATAAAAAAGAACCCACCCAATATCTATAAAGTGTGACTGTATGAAAAATATTGACGATTTTACAACACTTTAAAAAATGAAATGGTATTATTTTGAACAACAAAATCAATCCTGTAAAATTATTGAAGTATTGTTGAGTATGGCAGCAAAACTCAAAATGTTTTGTTCCTCTAAGACACCTGTTGGTGCTAAAAATGAGGCTAAATACTATACATCAAGTTGTCCTTTTTACTAAACCGTCAGCTATGTTTTGATGAATAAAAGCTACAGAAATTTTTTTCTTTCAATTATTACTTTATCATTGTTCAAAGCTAATAGATTTATGAAAATATTTATATATACGATGTATATGATAAACCATGTATTTCATTCTGAAACTATAAAATTTCTGCTCATATAGGCTTAAATAACAAGTTTTACAATAATTGACATATTGCAAAATTTAAATCAAGAAGAGATTAAAATTCTTGCTTTTAGACATTAATAAATAATAAAGTACATCAGGCATTAATGAAAAAAACGTTTCTCGCAGTATGTTGTTTATTCCTAATGTTTATGTTGAGTTTTGCTTATATTTAATGTTTTCTTTGGTGTGCACGAGAGTGTATGTCAATGTTAGTGTTCGCATGAAAATTCTTGCTTTTGGACATTAATATTGTACATCAGACATTAATTAAAATTTTCTTTCTGTTTTTTTATTCCTACTTTTTATTTTGAGTTTTGTTTTCAATTGATTTTCTTTCACTGGTGTGTACGAGTGTTTGTGTCACTGTTTGATCTAGTGCGTGCATGGATGTGATTTATCTGATTGATTTTAAGCGACAATCAATTATCTCACCCCGTTGTTGTTTTGATCTAGTGCTTTTAATTTCCACCTGGCGACTGTTTCACGTGAAAGCAACGTCCGGTCTGGCTCCTCGCTGGGAAAGACAAATGTTTTTTTTAAAGAAATATTTGGGAAAGAAGTTGGAAATATTGGGATGAGAAGAACATACATCAGTTCTAGGTTAATTTTTTTAGAACATATAGCAATGAATAACTTAACGAAATAGATGTACATACAAATCCCATGTACCTGTCATCACATAAAATACGAGTTTTGGCATAGTAATGAATGCTATCAATGAGGAGGAGCAACGACAGTAAAGTATTAAACAAAGTTTAATCATGTAAAGTATTAAACAAAGTTCACTGTCAAAACCTATCGATAACACATTAATTATATAATTTGTGGGTGACCTATTTGTTTGAAATCACCCTCAAAGTGTAATTTAATGATAAAGAATGATACCAACTTTCCACAAAGAGGCTTTCTCTGTCTTAACTTTCATGAGAATAATTGCTTTGAGTCGAGTTTTATAAGATGTCAATGACAGCCAATTGGATAATCACATGAAAAGGAAAAAAGATCAAAGTCATAAAAAGTAAAAAAGGTTAACTCACTCTGTCAGATTCATTTCTTTCTTCAAAACGTCTCTTCGTTCCTGAATCAAGTCACTGATTAAATCTACCAGGAACCGTCTTTTTAGATGGAAGGGGCAGTCTGATTATCGAAAAAGCAGATGAAGTTCGTTTAGTGGAGGCATGTATATATTTTACATTGGAAAGAGAAACATTTCATTCCATATCAGTATTTTCAAAATAGAATACATAATAAAAGTGAGCTCTCTTCAGGATCTGATGCTCTTCTTTGACAAAAAGGCAAAGCCTATTACAAAGTATATTCAGGGTGCACTTTAAACTTTCATAGCATCAACTGTTTCAACCAATCTTAATGATATTTGACAAACTTTCAATTCCACTTAGGCGACGACTGAATAAAAAAAAAAAAAGTATAATACGTCATAACCTGAAAAAACCCTGTAGTTCTCTAACTTACGCATCAGGGGCCAGAAGCTCGAACAGACACAATTATCTTATCCTGAGTAAAATCAAAAATAAATTTATTATTTGTGGTGAGATTCACAGGCTAAGGTAATGGTATGTCTTTCGAACTCCAGGCATTAGGCTTTGGTCTAGACCGTCTACAAGTGTATTTCAGTTTTTCAGGGTCTTGGGCGATCTCTTCAAATTTCTGCCACCTGTAAGACATCGTCATTGCACTTGAAAACTCAATAGTGCAGGGATACAGTGTCAATCTCTACATCTTTACCACAAGACACAGTACCTTTCATTTCTCGTTCATTTTCAAATGAACAATTTGGCTTGACTTGATAGGTGGCTGTTCCGGGTATGGGAATGCCGTTAGTCTCCTTGTCAGAATTAGAAAGAAACAGAAAAAGATGCATCCTTTAATCAACTGAGGAATAAATTTGTTCTTATACTATTTGTACCTTTTTATTTTATTCTTTCCCCCTACGTAAAGGAGCACCCGTCTTTTTTACACTCCTTACTGACCCAACCCCCTCCTACTTGCCCAAATCCTACGCCTCTTGCTCCACTCTCCACCGTTCATCCCTCCTCTCCACCGTTCCGCTCCTTTCAGTTGAATGATAAAAACAACAACAACACTACGGCTCCTCCTCCCAGTGGTTCAATGATTTCATCATGTTTCTCTTGAGGCCTTGTTCTGGGCACCTCCAGGGAAAAGAAGTAAAGATAGACAACTTGGGACCTGGAGGCCAACCAATGAGGTAAAGACGAATAATGATGGGACAGACTTGATGCGCCCAAGATCGGGCAGGTTGGAGGACTCTGGTTGCTTTTTGCTTTGAGGTGAAGTGAGGTGAAGAGATAGATAAGTGACCTTTAAAGGGCTTCGTAATGAAATACACCCATCAATGAACGTGCAAGGAACGAAAGTGCATCTAATTAAAAGAACAAAAACAGACAAAAACAGCCTCCTTCCAAAAAGACAAAAACAAAGCCCGGTGGCTGTGGTGATTGAGGTGCTAGCAAATCAAATTCATCACTGCAAATTTCGGATTGATTATTTCTCTGTCAAATAAAAGCTGAAGCTATCCACACAACCTGCACTAAATCAAGCCGGAGATGGCGATCAAGCCAAGGAGACACACGCCAGGCTTTCCATTACGCTACGTTCACATTCATGTTTGACACCGACGGTCGGAACCCAACAGACACCGACGGTCAATTTCTGTCTGAAAAATAACATTCACATAATATATCGTATCTGCTGAACACAAAAGGACGTTTCCTTCACCACAAAGTTTAAAATTGGCGTTAGGACGACGGAGAGTTTTTTTGTTTTTTTTTACTATTAATGTGGTTAAGTGGAAGACAGGAAAGCGCACAAACACAGACGATTTGGCGTTCATCCAATACAGCGAAAACGTGGAACCTACGGTGAAGTCCATCATCTGTTCATCACCTACTCTGTGAAGAAGAAAAATATGTGCAGGACAATCGGATGAAAACTGAAATTTTCAATACACTCCTGGAACTTTAAGAAGAGGCCACAAATAAAGCAACAGAGGATGCAGACAAAGCACGGGTATTATCGGATGAAACTTGAAATTTTTTATACATTTCTGGAGCTTTAAAAATAAGTTACAATTAAGGCAACAGCTAACACAGAAAAGGGTGATAATTTGGTGGCAAAAACCCCCAACTCAATTCTGAAATAACTTCCTCTGACCCGACGGCCGTTTTCGAGCCAGCATGGCGAATCCAGAAAATTTTGACGGTTGCGGCCGATCGCCGTTCCATGGGGCGTGTATGTGAAAGGCATCCCGGACACCCCTCTGTGAGTCTTGCATCGTGACGGTGTTGGCTCGTCACTGACGGAAAATGAACTTTGGTATCGGTCGGTGCCGGGTTTAATGTGAACGCACTGTCACCAAAGACTTTACATTTAATACTCGTAAGAGCTATAACAAATAATCTCTTTGCCGTCACTTACCTGCACACACCAGCAATAACCTGTGAACCGGTGACACTGTGCCTTCTCCCACTGGCCTAGCGACGTGCAGACGGGGATGTAGTGCTTGGCGTCTGGCTCCTGGGAGTGGTACCTCATGGCGGCGTCTCGCTCCTCGGGGCAGCTCTGGGACGTTTCTGTGACGCGAGTAATGTGTGCAGCCAGTTCATATGATTACGGACACAAACTGTCAATGGTTCCGCAATACTAGTACATGTTCTAGTACTAAGATGTTTTTGTAGTGGGACAAATTTAGACAGCAAGTTCATGAACTAGGGACGGAAAACAGTAACTGTCAATGTACACAAACATGTCCAATACTGACGTCAGCAGACGGGTCACGAAGTCAATTTTTGTACTTACTTGCTTTTTATTTTTTAGTTTCTGTGAAATTTACCCAATGCGGTAATATCAACTCTGGATAAATAAAAAGCAAAATAGCAAAACGAAAAATACCCCCCCCCCCAATAAAAACAACAACAATCCGAAATAAAGATAGAAGTAGGACTCATTGCTACACCAAAGGCAGCACTCTCCAAAGCGATATAAAGCGCACATAACAGAAGGATTATATATGGGTGGAAAAACACTGACTATAATTGTGCTTTTGTTGCTGTCTGAAGCAGGGCCAATATTAAAAAGAAACGAAATTTTACCTAGGCAAATAACACAAAACAAAATAAAGAATCCGTGTATCCCAACCAGGCATTTTTTACAATTACCCACTTAAAAACACCGAATGAAATGTTCATAAATGATATAAAAGTGCATTTCAGGGGCGAGCTGTTTCATCTAGACCAAAGCAGAACTGAACAAAAGATAAATAAATAAAATGATTTAAAGCTAAAACGTCCGAATCTCCACACAACTGCAAAATCACAGCCTATAAATAATGTATCCCTCGAAATGTAATTCAGTTCCAATGTCCGTTGCTGTACTGGTATTCTAAAAAGATCATTATCTGCACTCGCTTTCTCGCTCCCTCCATTCTACCCTCTCCCCCTTGGCCTTTATTTTCCACTCTCCCTTAAACTTTATCTTTCTCTCCCATCATATCTATATATATACTAGCTGGAATACCCGGCTTCGTTCACCCGGCTTCGTTCCGGGTTTAGGATAAACTAAAATTGAAGACTCACTGCAATGTCCGAAAACCTAATCTATCCAGACACAACGCAAATATAGGGGTAAAAATATAAATCTTTCATGATTTCTGCCAATGTTCTGGATTGAGAGACGGTAATTCAGTAGATTGGAAAGTTTTAATTATCTAGATCTAGAATGTCTACCATTACATGTACATTGTATGAATATTCAATGTCCAGAATCTAAGAAGATGGTATACATCAAGTTAAAAATACACTCTAGATCTAGATCTATATCAAATAGCAGAAGTTCTGTAAGTTTTGAGCATTCCAGGTCAAGGATAACCTAATTTATGGCACCCTTGCAGCCCAGTCCCGGGCATAGGTTTGCCTCTCTGTGAAAGTTATTTTGCGCGCCATGCTGGCTTAGAGAGCTAGAATCTATTTTAAGTTCGAGTTTCACTTTGCACTGACACTGACAGCCATGTTTGTATTTTACTTGTAGAAGTACCCATGTCGGGTTTCTTTGTTTTGTTTACTAAATCCATTGAATTCTCGAGGGAGACGGGGGTTGTAGCGGCTTAAATGAGACAAAAAAATTAATAATTTTGGCTTATTTTTTACAACAGTTTGGCAGCTTCTTGAAATTTCATCTGGCAACCGTATAAGAAAGTCATGTCCATACCTTTCTTCTCTGGTCCATCGTGCTTGGAAGTGGAGGGCGGCCGGGGCCGGAGGGGAGTTGGATTTTGCTCCTTGAGGAAAGACGAGGAAGGTCGCAGATACATCCCTACATGCGCCAACCAAAGTCCCGAGAGAAAATGTAAAAGTGTACGCAGTCAGCAAGGCTAGCAAAGCATGATATTTGGTGAAAGGAAACAAATAGAATAAAAACGAAAAAATAAAAATAAAAATAAGCGAATGGGATAGATGGAGATCTGATATAAAAAGAAGGCAAACAGCACACAAAAGAAAATGTTTTGAGCTTGAGACAGACCTTTCTTTTGTTGAACCAAAAATTAATCTACACATTTTCGAAATAAGAGATAAAGAAAGGAAAGGATAAAACGTATGTTAAATCCCATACTAAGTAAGAAGTTTTGTCGAGTTGACAATTAATGTAATAATAATATAAATAAAAACAATTTCATGGCGAAAAAGAACGTTGTTCAAAATAAGCTCGTTAGCTCATGATAAATAAAGATGAAACAGGGAGCTGATAAAATAGTAAGAAGAAGGGGAAAAAACCCAAACCCAAACAGGCAGACCTACCAGCAACACTCTGCCTCTTATTGAACAGAAATTACGATAAAAAGACTACCGATGGTGACTTGGTAGCATACATATAGTACACTTTCAAAGAAATGATTTAAAAAAAAACCACAAGAAAGGAAGCATTGTCCCTTTCCCCAAAATAAAATCAAGCAACAATAAAAAAAAAAAAAACACTCATCAAAATAACCAATAACAGAAACAAAACAAAAAAGCAACACACAAAAAAAAGCAACGATAAAAAAAAATCGGCAACAATTCAAAGAACTACGACCCAGGAACTCAATACATGTAAATTGGTGAACAAATCAGAATTTACATCACAAGTCTGAACAAACGTAAGCATAAATAAATAAATAAATAAATAAATAAATAAATAAATAAATAAATAAATAAATAAATAAATAAATAAATAAATA
>JAUEKT010320536.1:0-10624 GCA_031762655.1 Doris verrucosa | reverse complement strand
ATAATAATAATAATAATAATAATAATAATAATAATAATAATAATAATAATAATAATAATGATGATGATGATGATGATTAAAAAGTGGCATTTTCATTGGTGCATAATATTCTTTAAAGCTGCTTGGATTTCCATATCTTAACCGCCCTAAATCAATGACCTTGAATCTAACCTCTTTCCAGTCTCGCAGACAACAAAGCCCGTAATCAATAAAAATGAAAATAAAACGTTTACGATTACTTGAAAGAAAATCTATGCTTTATGGTAATCAAATCAATGGCTCCCTCTAAACGGTTGCTTTACCGCAGCTAGGAGACGGTTAAGTGACAAAGCTGGTCACGATCAGCAGGGAATCGGGGGGAATCGATACGAGCGGCAAGAGTAATCGATACACAAAGGACAACAGAAAGCGTTTACTGATTACAGGGTAGGGGAGTTGAGGGTCGATACTCGGGATCGCAATGAAAGCAATTGGGAATGGTGAGACGATCCGTGAGAATGTTTTGAGCTCTGGTTGTCCGCACTGGCGACTTGGTGTGCTCTTTTTGTTGTTTTTCTTTTCCAACGTGTCACAATGGTTAGGGCGTCAGACAGATGGCCGAGAGTTACGGGTTCGAATCCCACCAGCGATCCTCGTGTATTTTCCTTGAGCGAGAAAATTTACTCTAATTGTTTCACTCCACTCAGACGTAAATGAATACAAGCAAGGGGTGGGGAGTAAAACCTGTGATGGACTAACGTCCTGCCCATAGGACGATGTTCCGCTTAACGATTACAGAAACTGGGATAAGCTCTGGCTATTTGGGTCTGTCACGGCCTAGAAGGAACTTTACTTTAGCAATGATGTCACGGAAATAATTGGTGAAAGAGGCACCCAATGGAAAATAATATCAGGGATGGCGACAGTAACAAAATATCATCGACTGCTCGCCGGCAGTGACTGAATACAAAATTCCTGTTTTGAGACCATGCCCATGAATGCTGTTATAATATCGGAAATTGGGGATGTCAAACAAAAAACAAAATCAGATTGGTACACTATCATAGACACGATGGAATGACGTAAGGCTGTCTCATCCTTCCATTTTGGTCATAATGGGCATCGTAACTTCTAATTGTCTAACAATGATGCGTTAGACCTGGTAAGACATGAAGATGTTGTACGAAGAAACTCTGAAAAAGATTACGTGTTTTGGGGAGAGATGACTTATAACAGTTCGGCATAGAGGAGACTACGTTACGATTGTTTGTATCGCATGCCCCAATAGAGCTGAGAGAATTGATTAATTGGTTAACCACGCTCATGCCGCTTCAAAACGTCCCCAGCCAACAGCAACATGAGAGCGCATTCATAGTAGACGACTTACGGCACGTTTGCGTGACACTGTTTTAAAGACAAAAGACAGAGTTGTCCTCAACGTCCAGATATTAGATTACACTTCGGTTGGATGATATTCTTTTTGCTGCAGAACAATACAGGATGGTTGCGGTAATATTATTCTATCGGGGATCTCTCAGTCGGCTGTCCGACACGCTAACCACTCAGCCACCGGAACCCCGAGAGTATTTACGTGGTTGAGTTGGAGGTAATAGTGATAGATTCAAATGGAATGCACGTAGAAAAAGCTACGCCATTACTAGGTTATCGATTGTGAAGGTTATTGCTGTTAGTTACTTTACAACACATGTAAAGGCAGGAAAAATTGACCAAAGCAATAAGCATCTTAAACATCATGCCGAACCTGCTTATGGGGAATTGACAAGAAGCATGGCTGTTTAGACCCACGAAACTGCACAAGCACCCTCTAGTTCAATACCCTCCTATTCCCAACCCGCTCATAAACGTTCGTATTTACGGAAAGTTAACGAAGCAATGCAATGCGATTAGCGTTTATTTGCTCTTCCCTAACATAGCAAAGTCCGATTGTAATACCTCAACGCTAGATACAGCTGAGAACATGAGACAGAGAAAGGGCAAGAACCATATTAATTCGGTGGGAGCGAGTGTTGGCCTCAATCAGTTGGCCTTATCCTAAGCCGGGGCGATCAAACAACTGCACATGGCTTGACAGGCCCGTCTTTGACGTAGGGCCGGCCCGACACACCTACAACACTGGCCAGGATTAAATATTTAAGACCCCGTTTACAGTGTAGAAAACAAAACCCCGTCTCGGTGCTAGAATGCCGCAACTAAAGTTAGGTCCATGAGGAGTTGTTGATATCACAAAGGAACGTATCTAACATTGTGGACAAACTCCTCCAGTTGCACCCTTGCAAATTTGAAGTGGTTTAATTAGGTGTTTGAACATTGATTATCTGTTGTAAATCTCTCCAATCCAATCGAACCATCTGAATCGCTGATTCATGATAGGTGTCAAGTGTCTAGAGACCAGAGTGACCAGAAAAGATCCGTTGGATTTATTTAATATATTCTTTTTAATCGATTTGAGTCAATTTTAATTATATTTGACTTTGATTTTATTCAATTTGTCCTTGATAATACGTACTAGCGCAGGTGACATTTAATGAACAGATACTCACTAGTATGTGTCATCGACGACGCATTTTAATTGCCAATAGTTTTATGAATATTTTCAGTTTCTTTCAAAACTATCAATATATATCCAGATCAAGAAAATATTCATTTCTTTTCACAACAAATATGCAGTTATAACGAAGGAAATGACACTTATCTCTGACTTTAAAGTACTTAAATAATTGTAAATACGTTATTATTAGTACTAGCGGCTGGAAATCACTCATATGTGTGTTGTTCCAAGGGTATCTGAAACAAGAAGTCCACAGGGTATTTTGTGACAAAACAATGAACTACTACTTCCGAAAGCCCATGACAAATATACACTTTAACTCCTCACATCATTATTTTTTTTTACTCAACTACAAATTGAGAACATATTTTGATTTCTGTAATTTATTGGGACTTTTGAGTTACGGGCGTCTTACACCGCGTGATCTAAAAAGCCGTCTTAAGTGTTCTCGCATGGTCAACAGCGGTCAAATCTGCTACAGCCCGTGGGCCGGAGCTCTTAACCAAGCAGACATAACCGTGTGTTGGGGCTAATTATAGCGATCTGCGCCACCACCAATGCCCAGGTCTACGGGCTTTTCGTGTGCTGGACATAGCTTACTTCCCTGGCAATGTTTAAATTACACACCACGCCTTAAAACATAGCGTTGTGAATGGTGAACGTCCGATGTTTCTTCTCTGTGGTGCGTGTGTGAGGGATATTTTCATTGTGCATTGAAAACCCATTTTCCCTGGACGTGAAAAGGCGAAAAATGGAAATGAAGAGCCCTCATCGATTCTGGACACGATTGTAATTTGATTGTCAGATAACTCATTGACTGAATGGGTGCTACCGACTGGATAGGAAGTCAGGCGTGAACTGTTTGATCAGTTGTGGAAACAGTGTGGAGCTTAGAGAGCATGACTCGTCGATTGTGATAGTAAGCGCTGATTCTGGATGGCTTTGACCGCAATAATGTCAACGTAATGACGTGACAATGTGACACTTTAGTTCATGATGAAGCCAGATGATAATTTTTGAAACACCGCGGAAATAATAGATTAATAAATAACTGAAATACCCAGAAGCCAAAGTGACTTAAAGCAACTTACCCTCAAAAGTCTTCATGTATCAATGCTTCACATCCTCATAGTGACATTACTGGCGAATCATGTACAATCGATGACTTATTAATGAAAATGTGACATTAGCTGTCAATGCAAAGGAAAGAGGAATACATTGTTGAAATAGGATCTTCACTTTAGATTGAACCATGGTGCTTTACTTATCAAATAAGAATGAACACGACGAAAATGTGGCGTGGACGTCCATTTGAACTAGGCCTTCACACATTGGCGAACATTAAGGCAGTGAACCAGGAGTTCAAGACACAAGTGTGACATTAAGGTAATACTTGTCATTTTATTTAATGTCATTTGGAGAATGTATGTTCAGAACTATCACTTTCATAATATATTATGATTATTGTGCCATCACCACGTAATTATGGGACGATCATGTACCGTTTTCTCATGTGAATATGTTATCATTGTCAGGATTGAAGTTGTTTGGTAATTGCTTTGGCGATAGTTTTGATAGCAAGAAAGTATCCAATAGATCGGCAAACAACTTTCCATTCCATAACACGCTTCTTTTTCATTTCATATTCTTTCATGAGTTCCTACAAACTAGGAAGCTCAAATGTTGAGAATGTCATATTCAATTTACGTCTTCATAATTTGTCACCACAGGAATCATAGGAAACACTTCTCCTGGCAATTTTGATTTTGAATTGTTGTGTAGCTCTTCATTTTAGTACGTGTAATTTAAAACAAGAACCCAAAACATGACAGAACAAAAAGTGATACACAGGCAGACTAAGGATGGGCGACGCATCCTAAAGCTGTTGATGAAAAGGTTGGTGGTGATTGACTTTAGTAAGACTATTATAAAAATGGAACAAGAAGTACAGTATTGTTTCGATCTTATCAAGTCAATGGAATCCTTTAGTTAATTGGAAATCTCCTTCGAAAACTTGAAAGTTAATTTAAACAAAAATGATATCTTGCGTTTAGATGGTAACCGCTGAATGATACTTCACTAAAGACAGTAAGTGAAGAAAAGGCTGGTGCAATGTATTACTAGCTCTAACTCTCCAAACTCTTATTCCCATCATGCAACACCAGCGGCCATGTCTCACACCACAGCACCGGGAGTGATCGAGGACGACGTCCAGAGGACGGCCGAGCACATTCTACGCAGCCAGTCGGAGGAAGAGGGCACGTCCTTGACCCTTGATCCAGAGGTCAAACGGCGCCTGCTTGAGGCCATCTGTGTGGCCATACAGGTGATGGGTGACACCCTGAGCGGGCCAACCAGGGAGGCCAGCAGGCAGCTAATTGAAGGCGTATTGTTGTAATGGAAGACAATCTCCAACCAAACTATTGTATCGGTTCCATTATTACAGTAATACGCCTTCAATTTTCGGCTGCTGGGCTTTGTTTACTTTGTACATTTAGGTGCCACGTGATAGGATCTCTAGGCTATAATTAGTATCAAACGTGCCGCCCCCAAATCAAAGTAAAGATCGATCTGAAAGGGTTGGGGGGCTGGGGGTGGAAGGAGTCACTATTGGTGATTTAAAAATTGAATATTTTTCATCAAGACTCAAATAAAATGTCGATGTAAGAGTCCAAATTCTAAAGCTGCGTAACGCCTTCGTAACGTTATAGATGAATCTATAATTTAGATTCATAAAGAGACCACAAGTGGTTAATTTCCTGCTGACGTTAAGGCCACTGAATTCACATTTTCACTTTTACATACGCGATCCCTCAACAACAGGAACAACAACAGCAGCAACGGCAACAACGTTTCTTGCTGAAAATAAAAATCTGGGCCAATTCTTTCAAAAATAAAATCCGTATTACACGATGTAACCAGTGTAGGTAGAGGGTCTGTAGTATTCATGTTTTGGCTGTCGTTGAATCATTTTAATTGCAAGAAAAGCAACATTTATATTATTGCATCTTTGGGTATAACGTAAGAATTGGTTTTAACGTCTATACCATCTAATTCTTGAGTCAAATGTGTACATTGAATTAGTTCAAGTTACACAACAATGTCCCTGAATATCAACTTCGGTAACAATAATCACGTTAGTAATACTACTTTGTTTAAATTTACATTATAAAATGAAGCATCGATTTCGTCACAATTTATTCATAATAGATAAATCGAATCCTTTGGGCTTGAACATAACAATGTTTCCCACCAAGTTTACGTCTTTATCCAACGCTTACAAAAGATCTGCAAAGGCCTGCGATATAAAATAAAGAGCCAGACAAGCAGAAACATAAAAAGGCCTAAAGGGAAGAAGACAACACAACAAAACAAGAAATTTTCGTGTTTAAATCAACTTCCGTTTTATCTACACTACGTTAAGTTGTAAGCCTTCTTTGTTTTTGTTTATATTATTGTTTCTTTGTTGCTGAGGAAGGACGGAACGCCCAAAGATTTCTTGTTTTGGTTTGTCTTCTTCCCTTTAGGTCTGCTTGTCTGGCTCTCTATTTTATATCTAACGCTATCCCCAATGTCCCGTGACTCCCCAGATGGAGCGGAACGCGTGGAAGGAGAGGCTCCAACACACCATCCAGGAGATCGACCGACAGCACAAGGCTTCTATCGTGGTGGAAAGCTCCTTACAGGTAAGTAATACCATAGAGTTTGAACAAAATCACTATTAAATTCCTTCTAATGTGTATTCCAACATCAAACAGTCATAGTAGAGATCACCCTGAGTTTTGGTGTGCCTTAGGGTTTAGTTTGACGGTGATCGTACCTACTTCCAAGGTGACAACTGCATCATAAGTTGGGGACCGGCTGTTGTAAGGGAAAATCACCTCAAAGTGATGTTGCTTACCTCCGTGACGGCAAAGAGCCTCAAAGTCAGGTGTATTTGGTTTGTTCTCATGTAGGCTTAGGTTTACAGTTATATTGACCACTATGTACTAATGGAAGAAAATAAATGCATTATCAAGTCCCACCATCGTCTGCAAGGACAAAGAACCTTGGTATAGACCACGCTGTGACAAGCTTGAATATTGCATATCGTACAAAAGTGCACCTGATGTCGGGTAATTAAGGTTTTAAACGGGAGCACAAGTAAAAGGCATCCTTACACGGTATGTCCCCATGCAAGTGACGTGAAGAAGAGTGTTGCTTTACTGAAATGATCAGAAAGTTATTTTAGTCATCGTTGACAATACGCCATAAAGTCCCCTTGTAAGATAAATGCAATTTTATTTCCTTTACATTCCTGTACTATTTTGCCCTTAACATTTGTCATACTTTATTCTGACTTCTAAAGCCTGGATATTGCATAGATACGATATCAAAGAACATGCTTTGATGCCGATTGGTACCGGAGAGACAATTAGCAAACGACTTATTTGACCTGTTTGAACAAGACGCAATTCAGTGAGGTCGGTAAACAACAGATATTTATAATACCGTAGTACATGCCGTGTGTGTATTTGTGGAAGGTTGTTGCACCCAAGAAACGCTCAACTACAGAAACCCGTTTCTCTAACCACGAATAAATCAAGCGTGTCTTAATCTGTTGCTTTTCTAAACTATGGAAGCTAATGGAATAGGGATACGGCTTGAGGTCTGAGTTTTAGATTCCTAACGACTATGTGTTTTAATTAAAAATACCAGTGAAAATATAGTAAAGCTGTGAATAAATTAAAAACCATGTAAATTAGGTACCATACCGATAAGACGGCTAAAGAAGAATGATATTTTGTATCAAGATAATATTTCGAATGGATACCATTTACATCATTAAAACGTTGTTATGATTTGCAAAGCTTGATTTTTTTTTGTATTCCGTTTTAATATATGCACCTAATTTAACTATAACATGCACCAAATTATTACAGTTAGATATGCCCTACCAAGGTGACTTCAAGCCTGTTCGTTAACGTTTGCAGGACCTGGTGTCCAGCCTGGGCATCAAGGCCGCCCCGGACACTCCCACGAGCGGCCGGAAGTCGTCCGAGACCATCCAGAACCTCCAGCGCTACATCGAAGACCTCCACGACAAGATCGACCGCATGCAGGGCAACGCAGCCATGCGCGAGTCCATGCAGCGACTGCAGGACAACATCAAACGGTTGGAGGAGGAAAAAAAGGGGGAGATCGCCGCCGGGAAGGAGAAATCCCAGGAAATCTCGTGGCTCTCGAAAGAACTCAACGTGGTGCGTCACCAACTCAACAAACTGAGGCAAATCGTCTTGAACTACAACCAATCCCACTCCACGAACTTCCATCTGGAGGAAGAGTCGTTGGAGGGGAGGTCCCGATCGGACCCCTTGCTGAGCCGGGAGCGGACGTACGTGGAAGGGGACCAACTCAACTATTTCAGCACGACGGGCGAGGAGATCGCCGTGTGGAAGCTCCGGAACAAACAGGGCAAGGAGACCGGGGTGGGCAGTGGCAGTGGCGGGACGACCTTCCGGGGCGGGGCCCGGCCCGTGGTGGGGGTCACCCAGTGCTTACGGTGCAACAGCCTGTTCAAGGCGGCCGAGAACAACAGCAAGGCGTGCCGGTACCACAAGAAGGGGAGGCAAATCCGCGAGCAGTACGACCCCAGCGGACGCTTGCAGCGGGTGCTCTACACGTGGGCGTGCTGCAAGAAGGGACTGGACGCGCCTGGGTGCACGCACGGATGCCATATATGATACAGTAACGGATCCATCCACGCTCTTACGTGGAGCAACTCATCAACCAATCAACAGGCGCGGCTTACAACTTTTTGGAGGTAGACTGGTGTCACAAACAAAGAACAAAGATCATGGGTTAAGCCTCTCAAGATAATCTAGATCTAGATCCGAGATCTAACTCCCCCCAACATCCCCCCTCTGCTCCCCAACCTCTAAAAGCTATGATCCGTCAGCACTTAAAACTCAAATTGATAGATCCAAACGGTTTACCTAGATCTAGCTCTGGAAAACCTAGAACTACTGGCGACCATTATTGTTTGTGATACCAAAGGAGCGGGGTTGTGGATGGGTTCATAGTATCCGTTGTGGCTCGCTGACTAAGACTTTGTTTTGTTCTCTTTCGTCATCGTGGATATTTGAGTAGGGCATAGGCGGTGTTTTAAAGACGCGACGTCACCATTAGCGACCGTGCTGTCAGCAACAATTGTATACAAACCACAAGCACCGGCTGCTTTTAGCCCAGTGGTTAACAAATTGCCTTCGAGATCGAGAATGCATACACGTGTTCAAATGGTACTAGATCCACTTTTGGACTAAGCAGAGATAAGTCAAAGGGGTCAAAGGAAGTTATCCAAAACTTGCTCCGTTGACCATTAATTTTGTGGTTGTCTCGAAATGGATAACGAACAAAATGTAGAGGTATAGCTTGTGTAAACCTGCCGATGTTATCTTTATATTTTGTTTAAATGTCTAAATAAAGGCACAGATGTATGCCTTCCCTGACATCTCCCTTCAGTTTATTTTGTACACTTAGACTACAATGGTCTCCTAATTCATTGTTGATGATTGTATACGTTAGATTGTTTGTTTTGATTCCACAATGGGATAGCGGCATCAAAAGGAATGTTTTTACAAAACGTGTTAACACGTAGGCGTGCATACTCGCAAGCCTGATAACCACTCAACTTGGAGGCTGGTTATTGTCACGGAAAACAGTATCAAAGACATCTTTTTCACCTCCATGACAACTACCAGCCTCTACGCGGTGTTTGGCTCGTTATGTACGCTAAGGTTGACATTCATTGAGTTATTACCATGTGCTACAAAGACACAATACTATGGAATCCGTATTGCTGCTTGTGCTACTACAGACTGTGATGAATGAAAATTAAGGAAGAAAACGCCCTTTTTTCCAGAATATAATGATATAATACAATTGAGCACTGTGATTTTGGTTTTCTACAACTCAATCCTCTAAGACTATGATTACTATAATCTTATCATGTGGATGTGTAACTAGGACAAAGACGGGACGTTATGCTTACCCAAGAGTATTATTTCTATTATACACGTGTTGCCGGCAATAGAATCATGGTCAGATTTCAATGTGAAATAGTATAATTTCCAAGAACTTGGCCTATAGAAAATCCTACTTGTTCTTCATTAGCGATTCACCATTTTGTTCGGACATTGAATTCCTGACCTATGTTTACGTGAGTTAACTTTTTTTTTTACATTTTGTAGTTTTGTGATTGAACTTATGAATAAAGTAAGCTCTCATAAAACAGGCTGTAAATCCGATTGTATTGGATGTTGGTGGTTGTCAGGGAAAATAATCTCTAAGGCATTTTGTATATCTCCATTTCAATATTCAGCCGCTGGGATTTGGCTGCTAGTTTTTATGCATGTAAATGTTTTCATTTTCATTTTTCATTTTCACGCTATTGTTAAACCAAATAGTGTGTTTATTTATTATGTAATGACGTGTCTGATCTACCCATGGAAGCACTTTAAGGAGTTTGTTCCAAAAGAGAAAGAAACAAATGGTTAGATGCTAATGAACTTATTGCAATTGAAAACTGTGATGATGATTATGCAGTAAATAAGTTACGGTCAGAAATTTAATGGGGTTGTGATGCTTGTATAACCAGAAAAATGAGCAATGGATGTTTTAATTCGAACGATAACACGTCAAAACATATTAATGCTTAATTTGATGAAACTATGGTGTATTTCCAAAAAAGATGCATTTTATTTTTGGTTCGATACATCTGAGCACGCACAGCAAGGCAAATTCTTGCTCTCCAACGACGTAGATTGGCCAAAATAAGTAATCGGGGAGACAGTTATCTGAGTACACTGCTTGGTTTAATAAGTCTTCTCATTTCTGATTGACTTAGAGAAAATAGCACAGAAATTCAAGTTTGTATGCATAAAACTATTTTGGGGTTTGAATTAATCTTAAAGAAGACGATGAGAGGGTGAGTGATAGAGAGAGAGAAAGGAAGAAAGAGAGAAAGATAGATAGATAGATAGATAGATAGATAGAGAGAGAGAGAGAGAGAGAGAGAGAGAGAGAGAGAGAGAGAGA
>JAUEKT010320425.1:0-10624 GCA_031762655.1 Doris verrucosa | reverse complement strand
CCCCCGGGCTACGCTTAGTCGAGAGCTTAAAGTAAACAACGAATTAGGTCACAGTTAATCGCGATAGGAAAACTGCCGGTGCTAAACTACTGAATAGACCGTCCATTACTGTAGATTTAGATAGTGCAATAGGGTAGGATCATGTGCGAATTTCGACACGCAAAGTCAAATCTGTTTACGTTTTTCATCGCTGTGCCTCACTTTCATTAGTGCACTTTATCGTGCTTGGTCTGCCTGGTAATTGAATATGTCTAGATCTAGTTGACATTCACGTATGTGTCATAAATGAAACAATCTTCAATCACAGTTAGGGTCGAGTGTTCAGTGAAAAACTCCGGGATCGCACTTTAGCACCGCCAGTATTTATGGCTTAGTAGGATTACTCACCAATTGCCAAGTCAATACCATGCATTGGTGTATGTAGGTAGTCTCACTTGATTTTCAAAGTGCTCAGATCACTTTGAAACCTGTCTCATTGGATTCCTTGCAAAAAAACAAAAAAAAAACAATGAAAAATGGTAAAGCATTCATTGTTCTGGCTGAAAAGGTTTTAGAGATAATCGCCTGAATTACCCGTGACAAGGCCACATGTAATAAAGAGAGATAGAAGGGGAAAAATTGGGTCTAAAATCAAACTTTTGTCCATAATGGGAAAACTATTGATCGTACTGCAATAAGTCTTAAATATATTCTTTCATTGTTTTTTCACACAAGGAATCTGAGTGAATGTAGATATATTATTGCAATTGGAGACAAAAAAAAATATTATAGAAGAAAAAACCCTGAATTTACCCACCCAACCCCCTAGAACTGCCGGCGTACGTTGTAATACATCCATCTCTGCACCTCCTTAGGGAAACAACATCACCCAGGACGATGTCTGTCAGCAGTTCCACAATACTGACATCTGAATCCACAGGATCCTCCATTTCATCCACTTTCCAGTAGCTGACGACAAGTGCCTTTTCTCCCACTTCCAAAATCCTTGCATTCCATGAGCAGTCTTTCTTCTGATCTGCATCATACGATGTATGCGCAAACAGGGCCCCGATAATCAAATCATCTTCGCTTATCAATTGCTGCAACATTTCTAGTTGAACTCCTTCTACTGGTCGAAATACAGCCGCATCTAAATCCTGTTCGACAAATGCCTGGCGCACATCCTTATCCATCTTTGTCCTTGCCTTCGAACTCCTTGCCTGAGCCAACTCCTTCAACCTATCCTCTATTTCCTGGTCAACATCTGTTGGTTCTCTTTCCTGATCTTTCTCAATACACCAACTCTTTTTCTTGCAAAAACAACCAACCGCTCCTCAGTATCAATAGTATCATCGTCCTTTTCGTCCAATCAATCCATAGTCTTGTTCGTCTTTCCTTTTTCCAGGAAGCCAGCCGTAGCCATGGGGCACCTTTTCCATAAGTGGCAAGTCATTCCTATGACCCGCTCAGCCCAGATGTTATGAGGGGCTGCACTTACTGTTTTCTCCATCATCTCTGTTGTGGGATCTGAAAGGTCACCTGTCAGATAGCGACTCAGCTGTCGAACAAAGATGAACTTGCAGACCGGAGCATTCCCAAATTGGGATCATCAAGGAGGGGTTGTTGAAATACATCCTTCTTCGATATCATCATTTTGGAGGGCTTTGCAATCCAGGCTTCAAGTGATGAGCATGCTGTCTTGAAGTATGTGCCCATTTCCAAAATAGAAAAGTCGTCCTCAGTCCGGTACACTAGTTTCATCCACGGCTCAGTGATCATTTTACCGATGAGACCTGGAGCCCGAAGCTGATCCATAAGCTTTTCATCCTTCAGATGGAGAAGAAGGAATTGCGGCAGAGAATGCACCAACACACCTCCCATATGAAACATCACATGCAACCTGTTCCCAACGTATCTCACGAACATCGCTGCTGGAATTTGGGTGTTGCGCACAAACCACCTAAAATCTGATGGATCCCCAGTGTTCTTGTACCTTAGTTTCGAGATGGTATAAATATAAATAATCTTTGATGCCAGGCAATACTTACCACCATCCAATCCAACTTGGCTGTCAAACTCTTTCAAGGCCGACTGGCTGACCTCACTTGGTTTGCGAATCCATCCAAGACGTGGAGATTGCTGTTAAGTTCAATCAACTCCAGGCCAAGATGAAGTTTGAGGAGCCGGCAAGCTGCGTGGTTTACGATTGCTCGGTCTGTCATAGAAGACACAATTTTAGATAACATAACACTTGTCCTCTCACAACAGTGTAGGCTACTGTAGCCCGCTGTATTCAGAAGAAGATAAACACATTTCGTCTATAGCTCTGATGACATGGACAGATGGCAATTATCTTATTTAAGTTTTTACAAAGTCTTTCTACAGAATATGTCTCACCACCTGAAGTCTCCCGGAACAGCTGCTTGGGTCCTTTATACATCCAAAACAACTTTATAGAACTTTATCTGCTTTAGAAGACTTTTCCTCCTCATTTCGACATTGTCGATCAGTTCTAATTTTTCGTTAATTTTTCATTGGCCTCCCAGAGTTCCCCCATTCCCTGACCATCTCGAACGATGCTGAGTTTATTGGCCTGAAGTTTCGTCTCTTGTCTTTCTTTTTCTATGGCTTTGTCGGCTAAGCGCTCTGCGAGCAGAGTTTTTATGTTTTGTCTGCGGGCTTGTGTAGTGGCCTTTTTAGAAGACAAAAGCTTCATGGCTTGGCTGATCTATAATTCTCTTTCTGGGTTCGGTAGAGTATTAAGCCACTGAAATGGTTTGTTGCTCTGGGCCATGGTGCATGTCTCTAAGCGTGTGATCTTGGCTCTGGGCATTGCCCGGATCAAGTTGTCGAGTCTTGCTATGTCTGGCTCAGCACAGATGTTGTTTGCTGGTACATTTTCTACAATCTTGGTGCGAAAAGTTCTCCGCCTGGAAGCTGTTCAGCACCTTGTCGTTCGAACAGCACCAGCATTTCAGCTGATGCCAATTCTAAGGCAAGGACAGCTTTCTCACTTCTCTTGCAAAGTCACTAGAATTCTGAACAATCTCACCATCACCTCTGGCCATTACACTCTGCCGCACCAAACTTTTGGCAGAGCCACCAATCCCATCCACAACACCTTTGCCATTAGATGTAGCAAAATACTTTCGCTCAATCTTGCATTCATCCAAAACTTCACTCAGGTCAGCCAACAGTTTAACCATGAATTTATTTTTAAACATTTAAACTCTACAAATGGGTCATCAGTGTAAATGACCAATTTTTTCCTTAGGTTCCCCTTTTCAGCTGACACCAGCTCTCCAATAAAAGTGGAAACTGCATCTTTCCCTTTATCAGATTGTGAATCTGTCACAATCAGATAGGATTTGCATGCATGGTTCACTGCCAGGGTAAAAGGCTGAAGTGAACAGATTGACACTGTCACGCCCCCACAAAGCACTTTGAACATCAGTTTGATACATACTCGCAACTATACGCCATTGCAAAATCACACTGAAGTACAGAGGTTTGTGGGTCCCCAGTTTATCAGAGTTGAAAGCATCTGACTGAACCCTTTTAATCCTGACATGTTCTTGAAAACCTGGAAGGCTGTCTACAATTTGTTCAAATAAATCCCCTTCAAAACCAACTCTATTTTCTGCTCTCCGTAGATGTTATGTTTGGGACACCACCGGTTGTTGATATATACGCACACACCCCTCCCGATATATACGCACACACCCCTCCCCCTCGAGTTTTCCCTGAACTGGCACAACGATCTTTCCGGAACACAGAGAACCCGTCGATGTTAATGCACTGGTCCGTGATGTGTCCCGTCAACCAAGTCTCTGTAATGCAGATGATGCCTGCTTCTCGGTATTCACTGAATCTAGAGTTGAGCCATGAGTCAGACTGCTGCAGTAGTTGTCTGGTGGTCCCCTGTAAATTACTGTAAATGGCCCCCTTGTCCATGGTGTCTCCAAATACACAACTTTTTCCAGGTCCTTTTTAAAAAAAATGGATATTTTGGTTTCCTGGCATCCTTCAGGAGAAGTAACAAAAATAATGCCCTCTTTGATCGATTGTGGCTTCCACCAACTTCCACTTGTAGTTGTCTGGTGGTCCCCTGTAAATGGCCCCTTTGTCTATTGTGTCTCCAAATGCATAGCTTTGTCCAGGTCCTTTTTAAAAAAAATGGATATAGGTTTCCTGGCATCCTTCAGGAGAAGCCAAAATAAAATAATGCCCTCTTTGATCGATTGCAGCTTCCACCAACTTCCACTTGTTGTCTGGTGGTCCCCTGTAAATGGCCCCCTTGTCCATGGTATCTCCAAATGAGTCCAAATACATAACTTTTTCCAGGTCCTTTTTTTTTTTAAATGGACATAAGTTTCCTTGCATCCTTCAGGAGAAGCAACAACCTGGAGATAAATAATTATGAATAGAGAACAAGTATCGTTAGTTTGACACCAAGAATACATTGGAGTGAACTTTGCATGCAATATTAATTGAAATTGTTCTAAGAAACCTCATCATACAACAATGCAATACTTTTAAATGCTTTATTATTGTTCATGGAAATGTCATGGGTGTGTTTATTGCACATCTTACCTTTACCACAGCATAAAATTTCCTTGTCAATTTGTTGATGTGGCAGGTAAATTCGACATACTGACCAACTTTCAGCTGAGGGCAATCATATTCATATCTCATCTGCAAAGGAATAAAAGTAATATTTTGATGCATCTGAATATTATTATGATCATATATGAGTGTGGCATGATATATTGAATTTGCTATCATGAATTAAAAAAGAAACTCACTCATCCGAGGACTGCGCGATGGAGCTGCAGGGTCAATCTCTGGTGTTGGAGTGGTTTCCTCACACACAAAGGCCTCATTCAGTGTAGTTTGAATGCTGCCGTAAATATAATATAGCATACATTGATGAGCACATGTGTCTACATAAAATGGGATTGTCTGTATCTAACATAATCTTCATAACATTCATTTCTACTATATCAGAAGGTGAGTATAAAACTAACCTACCTTATGTGTGCAGTATTCCCCAACATAGTCATTGTTTAAACAGTTGTTGGGGCTACCTTCACAGCATTCCATGCAAAACCAGGAAAGTCTCCTGGCGTTGAGGATGTAGGACCCCACGCAGCAGAATGTTTTCTTGTCCCAGGTATTGTTTGTACGTCAGTTTGTGGACGATCCCTGTCTATACAGTTGAAGACTCAGCAATGCTGTAAAGTATGGATGTAAATGGATCCTCAGGGAGAAAGGAATAAGAAAATGGAAATAAAACATTAAAAATGGTACTAACCATCCATGTATATAACATCCTGGTACTTGTTAAACAAGCTTATCATGTGGGATGTTGAAAATGCAATAACGTCAAACAATCTCCCATTTCCATTGTCAGAAATATGCACCCTTACTTGCCCATGGGACTGCAGACTCTCTGAATTGTCCAACAAGTCCTCAACCGGAGCACGAATACGACCAGCCTGTACTGAAATCAGAATCACCATTAAAATACAAACAGCTATTCTGGAGAAGGTGAATTTCCAAAAGAGAACAACAACAAAAAATAGCAGTGCACATAGGGTTCCCCAAATGGTTTAATCTTTTCAATGCTCCTATCTTGACCCCCGGCCATTTTCAGGTTATTTTTCAGGACCCTTGTTTCATCCCTGCAGTTTATACAAGACCACCGAATGCTTCGGTGGCAATGGCTAATTTCATCAAGAAGACTGAGCCATTCTAAACTTTAGGACTTTACTTAAGATCAGGGAGAGATACATATTCGATTCAGTGGTAATGGTCGCTTTAAAGGTCATCACCGAACACTTAAAAGGTATGGCCAGTTCAATCAATACCACCGATTGGTTGCTACCTATTGTAAAATGTTGATATTAAACTTTTTGTGTCAAACGACTCGTGTGTTGATTGAGGTAGAAAGATCTTATCATAAGGCTTTGCGTTTTACAGGATACTTGTTTTTGATTATCCACTTTCTCCTTTGGTATGTTTTTCAGGACCTCATGGTGTATCACTGGCTATTTACAACAGGGGCACAGGATGAATAAGTCAAAGAAAAGTTTTGAACCACTCCACGCCTAAGGTATTTTCCATCCAAGAGTTCTGCTGTTATGGTATGTCAAAGCATGGAGTGACCCCACAGGTAGGCTAAGTGTTAGAGATAATAATGGATGATAAATGTCAAGGTTTGCTTCATGGTCTCTCCTGTTGCAAAATCGTCCCACAAGTATGCGTTTCCCTCAAGTATTGACATTGTAGCTTTCATTCCTTATTGTGAGTTGTTATGATTTAAAGTGAACGTGTCAGGCAACTTGCATTTATAACAAATTTCAATCAAACACTGGAAAAATGCTTGTAAGATTTATAATGTCAAAATGATAATTATTTTAATGCAAAAGACAGTCCAAGCAAAACAATTTAATATTAATTAGAAGGCATTCATTCGTAAAGAGATGGGACTAGCAAAACAAACATGAAATATGTATTATATATAAAACCAATTGTGCTTCAGCGTGTCACAAAATGGCCAACATTCAGCAGGAATTACAGATTTAAGCTCCTGAAGATGCCTAAATGTAGGAGAATTAAGCTTCCTTCTGCCTGTAAACTACAGGCGTCAGTACAAGATTACCAATTAACGTGGTAGACTGGTTTCGCTTAAATGGGAGCTCATGCCAGTCACCATCGTAAAAAAGCTTAAACAATATTCCACCATCTGGCGAGCACTGTAATGCCAGAAGGTTAGTCACAGTAGCATCGCCAGCTATGGTACCCAGACAGATGCATTCCAATGTATTCATATTGTCAAATTTCTTAAAAAATAAATGATCAACATATTTTACATCGTAAAGCTTGGACTTCTTCCTAGCTTCCTCAATGAAACGAACATAATCATTTGGCAAGGAGATCTTTTTGTTTCTCTGATGTCGTTGGATAGTGCTATGACCGCTATCGACCTCCGTCTGAATCCTCTTTCCTAATATTTTTTGCTCAACGATTTTGCCATGCATTATTATAGAAAATTTTGACAGGACAGAAGAAAGTCTTATTTCTGTTCTTACAAGTACACCAGTACACCCATTGTTGTGAACACATAATTTTGTTATATAGTACAAAGCTGATGCACAATGCAAATCTATCGTACAACTTTAACTTTCACATGAGCATTATTTCCTGTCTGAGCTCTTTTTTTTTGGTTAGAAGTATGATTTTTATAGATTAAACCTGAAACATGTCCTTCCGTTAAACCAACACAAAGATCACATCGACCTTTTCGAGGTTTAAACGATGACAAATTCATATTATTAAATTCTTCATTAACATCATGACAGTGGGTCTCATAGAGGCAACAGAGATCACTCAAATTTTGAAAAACAGGCTCAAGATAAAATTTAGACATGTCGTTATGAACTACTTCTATCCTCACTGTCATCCTTACCCTTGCTTGCATTCCCACCTCACTCACATTCATTCGCTCTTCTTTCTTACAATGTTTCCTTACATACCACGCATGACACCTGTCACAGTCACAGGCACGAACATTTGAAAACATGCTGTCACTTTTCCACTGTAGTGTCAGTCTTGAAAAAAATATTGAAGGCAAGCAGTTCTTGACAACTGTTCATGGCCATCCCTTGGCTGTTTAAGAATGTGAATATTTTGAATTGTGCATTGTTGATGGTGTTGTGTTGGAGATGTAAATGTTGATGATTGTTAACACTTTAATGTTGTTGATTCCGTTGGTAAAGACACTAATAAAAAAAATGGTTTCATCCGATTGTCGGAGGTGAGATGTGATTCACATTTTTACAATCTTCATAATCATTATGTACAACAACAAAATCAGGGGTGCCACCTCCAAGAACTTACTATTGTCAAAACATAGTTTGCATTATTTACATTTTCATTATTTACATCGCCGTCAACAGCTGTACAATTAGTAGGCCTTTTACACTCTGATTTTCGGCTTTAACAATCCAAAAACTCGCAAAGGTCCACACCAAATGAAATGTCTGATATTGAAATGTTAGTCGATAAATTTATGCGTTCTGAGAATAGAATATCACCTAAACGTAGAAGCTCATCTTCGTCTGCCGCAGAACTATGTGGCTGGGCTGCAGGAGATGATGCAGGTGGCTGGGGTGCCTGGCATGGCAATGCCAAGGCTGGCCAATCCCCGTTGTTGAGTACTGCAACGACAGCATAAGTTGATGAATTGCCTTCAACAGTATTTTAAACACTATCACATTGCCCCCCTGCTGTTCTGTGGAAAGAGACCACTCCTCATTGGCCTGAGGTGGTGGCTTGATAGCTGTTGACAGGGCTGGCCAATTAGACTCCATTGACACTATTGGCAGATCAACGTTGTTATTTTTAGCTGGCTGTTGAGGTGTCGGCTCAGGCAAACGCTTTGCCGAGTGACTTGACAGAGTCGAATCTTTCTGGCTCTTGATATTTATCGGCTGACCAAGCCAGAAAGCAGGTGAATACGGATCCATTCTGAGAACACAAGAATAAAATAATGATAAAAACTAAGATTTGAGCTTAACTTTAAAAAATGATCATTTAAAACAAACAAACTTATGGAGACTGCTTTTAGTATTTAAAGTACGCGTATTATTAAACTAATATCTTTGTTCTATAGGGCTACCAAGTCAAATTTGAAAACAAAGTTAAACTGTATAATTTATATAACTCAAATTCGGTGCATTGTGGCTGTACGAGACTCTATTATAGACAACCAGGAATAGTGGTATAGGCCTAGTGATTTATTTGACATCAGTATTACAGTTGTAAAGTGGACAGTTATGTAAATTCTACCCAAGACTCATAAAAACTAAAACATGACAAGTTGTATGAAAAAAGCCATGCATGTATGATTTATCCATTAAGACCCACCTGAGTAAAATCTTTCACTACTCCATTTGCAATGTCGCGTCTCTTACGACCATATCAGCGACTGCACTACCCTTCAATCATGCAGTCCAGTCCTGGGCGCGAGATTTTTTTTATACAGACTTGGGCAAATTAGGTCACTAGCATGGGGTTTCCGCTATGTCATCATTGTGAAGACACTTTCGGTCAAGGTTACACTGACGTCAAAGACTAGTGTCGTACTCATTTCTATGGTTGGCTCCATTTGCTAAAAAATTTATGAAATGCTTTCACCTTGTATGTATTTGTTTTGGTGACCAAATGCAAAGCTGTCTGAAGACACACACTTCACGTTGCCTTTTAGTTTGCAAGTACAGATCTATGTAATATTGTAAATCGAAAGTTTTTTTCTTCTCTCCACTATCACTAGTATCACCATTACCACCTCCACAACCTTGCTTTCCTGAAATGTTTTCTGTATATTAACCCTACAAATGGTGAGATGCTGGGCCACATGAAGTACTGGAAATAAAAATCCAGGTGAAACAACAACAATTCCTCACTCAAACCACCACTTCCACAACACCAAACATTAAAAAACAAACAAAAACCTCCAACAGACAACAGTCAAACACACACACACATACAAGCAAACACACAGACACACAAATAAATAAACAGAGTCTATGTTTTTGCTGTTTTATGTGATACTCAACACTCATTTTATTTTTCGTTTTTATTCTCGTAATCATTTCACATTGATTTGCAGGATTATAAATTTAACACTCTGCTTACACAGAACTTTTTTTTCCGCACGCAATGAGGTCTGGAAAGATACATGACACAGTCGTCTCAATCACTCCCCACAGTTCTATGAACTGTAGTCAGGGAGTGATGAGATGCCCTGACCTAAGGGGACTCCCTGATTCGGAGATTCTCTCCGAATTGAAGGGTCAGGGTGTCCTGGAGATTTCCAGACTCAGCATCAACAAAAACAACACAAAGATCCAGAACAAATACATTTTTTATAACCTTCAACTCACCCAACAGGCCCGACTCCTTAGAAGTCGGGTACCTTAGAGTCAAGGTGGAACCCTACATTCAAAAGCCTATGCAGTGCTTCAACTGTTATCGATTCGGCCATTACAGCAAATACTGCAAAAACACGCAATGTTGCTGTAGCTGTGGTGAGCCGAATCATGAAGGAGACTGCACAGCCAAATGTGTAAATTGCAAAGAAAACCACAATGCAAAATAAAAAAACTGTCCTCGCTACTTACAAGAAACACAAATACTAAAAATAAAAAGCACAAAAAATATTTCATACACGGAAGCAAAGGTCCTCTACCTCAAAGAAAACCAAACAGAAACATACGCAAGCAAAACAAAGAAACAAACAGCAACACAGACATCAACAAAAGGAACACAGACTTTTTTCTTTTTGACACACCAAGTCAGATCTCCACACAAAGAAGAACATCATCACAACAAACCAAATCACAACAGCCCCCAAAACTACAAACAACACCAAAATCACAAACACCAAAACCACAAACACCACCAAAATCACAAACAACACCTAAAACATAAACAACACCAAAATCATAAACAACACCAAAATCACAAACACCACCAAAATCACAAACAACACCAAAATCACAAACACCAAAACCACAAACAACACCAAAATCACAAACAACACCAAAATCACAAACAACACCAAAATCACAAACAACAC